>KE755267.1:0-19981 GCA_000465285.1 Eidolon helvum | reverse complement strand
TTTTTTTTTTATTTGTAAAACCGGCTTCTTGGGAGGGGGGGGGGTATCCGATGGCTGCCCCGGAACCGATCCTCCATCCATTTGTCATATTGCAGCAGAACCGACAAGGCAACCGACAACTAAGAGGAGAAAAAGGAAAAACTCCACGAGCAGCACCTCCAACAGCAGCGCGGGGACCAACGCGAACAGCACCGGAAGCAAGAAGAAGACCCCGGCCGCAAACCTGAGTCTGTCCAGTCAGGTACCTGTAAGTCTCACTTTCCTTTTAGGCCTGAAATCCCGCCTTTGCCTGACTTTTCCCTTTGCCTGATTTTTCATGGGGGAGTAGGGGAGGGGGGAGGGAGCGGGGCACGTTACAGTCTCTTTTAGCTGCAAATACATTCTGGGCAGGCCGGGTGGGGGAGGGGAACGCAGGGACGGGGGAGAGATGGGAGAGGGAGGAACTCTGCCATGGAAACCTTCCCCTGCCAACTGGGACTTAGAAAGGAATATTAAGAGTCTGTGTTGCAACGGGACCTGAATTAAAAAAGCCGTCAGAGTCACAGACAGGAGATATGTCACTTAGGGTTTAATTAAAATATCGCTTAGCAGCGTGCCTGCTGGCATATAAAGGGCTCTCGGCACCCTCACCGGAGACCCTGTGCTCCCCTGGAAACCAGCTCCTGGCGCTCGGGCTCCTCAGTGTAATTGGACTGGGGCTGCCCGACGTGGGCGCCCCCTCTTACGCCAGGACACTGGTAATTAACTCGCAGCCACGTCAAGTGCAGCTCAGTGGGTTTCACTTTACCCGTTTCACTAGCTCTAGGGGAGTGGCCTGCCCCTGGTTTGGTCTCCACTCTACTGGCCTCTGGACCCCTTTCTTTTATTTCTGGGTCACAACCAAAGAAATGAGCTCCATGGAAGGGAGCTTCTTTGAATTCCCAAGCTGACAGCTGAGGGGTATCCCCAAGGAGTGTGAACTGCAGGAACTTTCTTCATCACCTATTATTTCTTCCCCAGTGCTGTCCCTCCTGCCTAATTCCTTCCTAATTCCTTAGCTCGATATGAGACCATTTATCACTTTAAAATGTTCATGTTCCTTTAAGCATTTGTTGTCCCTTCTGTCCCCCTGCCCCACGATGGCGTGTGGGTCGTCCTTCTCCGCTGCCTTTATCACATCACCCTCCAGCAGGCATGTGACTGTCTTCTGGATCCCGACACTTTCTTGGTGATTCATGGATACCCTCCAGATACCATGTCTTTGGAAATGTGCCCCGTTTCTTGTTACTCCCCACAACCAATGCAAGTTCACCTTTTCCCTCTTTCTCGCTTTTTTTTCCCCCCTCTTGGTCTGTTGTCCTCCCTCTTCGTGTTCTGATTCTACTCCATCTCTCTCCATGCGAGAGTGGGTCTTTCTTTCATGCGGGGTCTCCTCTTCCAAACGTGTCTTTCTAAGCTGTCCCTCACCCATGCTGACTCATTTTTCCATTGGTCAGTTCTCTTTGGCTAAAACCAACCCATCGGTAACTGAGAATTTACCTGAGCCGCTGGGACTGTCCTGTTCTCCATAGACAGAGGGCGAGGTTTTCATTCATTAGCAGGAAAGGGTCATGGAGAGAGTGGCCAGCCTGTGGGGAAGGCACCGTTTTATCGTTAAGATCACTAGATATTAAGTGATGTCAGAGTCACCTCTGTTTTTTGAACTGAGCTATCACCCCTAAAGAGTCAGGGGAAAAATATCAAAGGAGAAAAACAGAATATTTTTATTAAGGTACCAATAAATTACACCCACTCCTAGCTAAATTGGAAAATGCGTAGAGGAAATGGTCCGGTATAAATAAATCAACCCCAAAAGTGCACACAAGTAGCCCATTTATTCATCTCATCCTGGAGTTTTAGCAACTATGTTTGTTAGATTCCTGTAACGAATGAGAGAAGTGCATTGCAGACAATTCTGGAACTGTGACAAAGGCATTTAAAGGCACAGTGGCTGCAAGAATTCAGATCAGTTCAATAAATGTTAGACACTGAGCTCCTACTATTTGCTCCACAGAATACCAGGCACTAGCATTATTATTTTAAAAAATAAAACAAAACAAAACAAAACAAAAACAAAAACGAGTCCCGTCAGTGAAAAGCTCAGTGTCTATTCGAGGGGTGACAGAGAGACTTCCTTTGTCCTGCCAGCTCAGTCTCCTGGTGTCAGCTCACAGGGTGCCGTGTTGAGCAGCATTCAGAGATTTAGACTGGGTTTGGTGGGCCATCCATTAGTGATGTCTGCCATGGGTGTGGAATAGCAACAGACATGTCATGTATTTTGACATGCCTGGCCTACTCAGAATCATTTCAGCTTTATTTTAAAGAGCCCATCGTTTGTTCTGCTCCATTAGGCTCCCGTCCTCCAATCTAACAACTGAATCTGTGTCGAGAGGGTTTTTAATGAGTCAAGACCCTTTGGACTTTGTGAGAACAAGGCACCATTAGAAAGTGAGAGTAGAATTTCAGCACTATCCCCACACTGCGCAATTAAAGATGTTTTTATTTAAGTAAAACTTACAGATGGTCAAGAGAGGCAGGGAAGGCAACCAGGTTAGGGAAATGTGCAAACTTCTGTGTGTACTTCAGCTGCGTAGATGTTAAACGGTACGCGTTGGCTCGCAGCGGCCACATCTTTTAACCGTGTCTACTGAATTACCAGCGTGACTTTACTGTTTAAATAGAAATGCGATCTAAAGGCGTGGCTGCCTCGTCCTATGGCATAAGCAAGTTCGGCATGCCGCCACGCCCCCTACGGCGGTCCACGTGGCCGCCACGGCAGCAGTGGGTGTGTCTGGCGAGGACTAGGGTTTAATCCTTGGATTCTGCTTCTCACTCCATGAGCAGGGGCTAGGAGCGACCCCGAACTGCAGCCTCAACCCTGGGAGGGATGGAGACCTGTGTCATTCAACAGCAGTGACCCCTTCTGGCCAATTTAAGGAGAAGCATTGAAGGGCCCTGAAAGGAGTCACTTCCAGTCCTCCTCAGAGGTTGGTGGTCCTTGCACGGGGGTTGATTAGTGAGAAGGTGTGACATGGGCAAGAGCTGGTGGCGCCTCCAGGCCTCCGGCAAGGAGCAGGGGTCCGCCTCGCGGGGAGCCGAGGGCAGATGGGCTCCCCTCAGATGGACCAGTATTGTCTCTTGCGGGACACACAGGGAGCAGAGATGGGAAGGAAATGAACTCTTGCTACCAGTGTTGAATGTTGGGGGGAGGGCGAAAGATGTGGGGGTGGGGAAAATGATGCCAACATCCCCTAGTCAGGGGCAGCCCAGAATGTGCATTATGCCTCCGTTCACTTAGTGTGAGGATAACCAATCTCGATCGCCTGAGCAGAGAACCACTACCCCAGTCTGGAGATTTAGAAAAACCAGGGCAAGGCATGTGTGTAATGTCGTAAGTGGCCTCAATATTTATGTGCAGATGACATCCTTAGCACACATTTCTTTTATAGCTTGCCATCCATTAATCACTCACACAGGGCACACGTGTGTGCATGCACGTACATGTATGATTATGTATCTGGCTAAGAGTATTCTTTATGATCAGCAAGGCAAATGTGTCATCTCTCTGAAATTTCGAATGCTTAAAAATATCTATGCCTGGCCACCTTTTCCGGCTGTTTCTAGAACAAAGATCCACCAAACATGTTTCAAATTTATATCAGCCCCATTCAAAGGGATTCAAATCACAGTTTTCATAGTATTTTTTCTCAAATGATTGTTATTTTCTGATACAATGAGGGCATCTGGAAGTGTTGGGAACTTTTTTCCTAATATCACACTTAAGTTGGCTTCTTATTTTTCAACTCTTTTTCCAAATTGTTCTTGTCTCCTCACACTCTCTCAGCCTCTCTCAGTGACCGCAGACTCACAGTACTAATGCTCACCCACACGATTGGTTCTAACATCCTTCTCCTGCCCGGTGACCCCTGACGCATGCGTTTTTCCAAGCCCTTCAGAGTGTGCTTCACATAGGTCATGAAATCAGATTAATCCTCATGTCGTCTTCTTCCCAGTCTTGGCTTATTCTTTCCATTGACCTTTGTTTCTGATCATAAGCTCAGTCTCCTAATTGCCTGTAACTAAGTGGCACCTGTTTATCCTGAATACCCGCAGTGGGTCATGTGGCAGCTGCCCCGGCTAACCGGATGACGTTCCCGCCTCTGTGGAGGCCACTCTCCATCTAAATCCTGTTGGCATTCTTGCCGGTCACAGTCTATGTCTTTTGCTTCTCACCTTAAGAGTCCTCATGAGCCTCCTTATATGTCGGTGTCATGTCTGGCTCTTTGTTGCATAAAAAATATGTTCTTGGAAGCACGCAGCTTATTGTCCTGCCAGTACCTATATTGCTGGGTATATCCAGTTCGTATTTTAGGCATTTACTTCATCCGGGACATTTCTCTTTAAAATCACTTTGATCAGATCACAACAGTGATTAGCCAGAAAACATAGTTTGAAAACCTATTATCTCCCCATAATTCTAGGGGAATCAATCATTCAATCGAATGAGATTTTCCATTCTAAAATAAAGCAGGCGATAAGGGATTTGTTCAATTGGCACCTTGAAAATTCTAGAAGGGACGTGGAGCACCCACTGGCCCGTCTCCTGACCAGATACTGCCCCAGGAAAGCCTTCTCTTGCTCCAGTGAAGAGAATTTTTGCCCAGTTGTCAAAGTGTTTCATCGAATTAGCCTCTTTCTCGGGGAATGTGTCCTCACATCCCCGAAAGCATCCGGCCTAGTCCCGTTTTTCTTGGCCATGCTGAGGTTGAGGGCAGCTGGGCGCTCTCCTGGGGTCACTGAACTTTTAGGAAGACCCTTGCTCAGTGCCTGCCCAGCAGTATTCACCTGACAGGCGTCCTGTCCTATGCCCAGGTCACCCACCAACCCCATATGGTACCCTATGAACAAAGAGCCTGGAGCTGTGCCCTGTGTATGCCTCCTTCTCCCCTGTCCCCGTGCCTCTCCAGCAGTGGCCTCCATGATGCTCCCAGCTACAGTAGGTGGCTTCCTTGTTTGCATGGAAGGACAATTTGTACTTAAAGGAGTAATTAGATGGATTCTTCTTGCACGCTTCCATTTCTGATGACTACCGGCTTCATCAGTGTAATTATAATTAGTGCTCTTCATCTTCCTTTTATGGCACCAGCTGGACAGACTGGTTCTCTTTACTGCCCAGATTGGTGGCAGGGTTGCCTGTGTGGGGATAGGTGACAGGCACCATGAAATAACAGATGGTAAATTCAGGGCTTGTTGGCAATCAGCAGGTTTTTGCTAATGACTTAATTAGCTATGCAAATTGTCAAATCAGTGTGAACATTGTTTTTATCGAAAACTTTACCTAAATTAATTACCATAATTAAGTAGCAGAATGTCAAGGATATTGGCTGCATAAAAAGGGCCTGGCTGAGTAGAGAAAAGAGAGAGTCTGTCTTCCATTAAAACGCATAGTAGCATCCTTGGGACAGAGAAGATGCCATTGGAAAGGGGTCGCGTGAATGTCGCAGAGCGGCATCCTGCCCGAGTTTGCCGCCAGTTCCCAAAGCCATTCAGAGGCCCTAAGTGAAAAGTGGCGGATTTTCGGAGGTATCGAAAAGCACCCAGCAGAAGGTCCCACAGCCCTCCCAAAAGCCCCCAATGTCGGCACGTCAAAAGCGTGGATTTTTTTAATTTTGAAAAATCCATTTTTTTATTTCTGCAGATTGCTAGCATTGCTCGTTCTCCGGTGTCAGGCTGCGCACTCAGGACATAAACTCGCGTGGTTGTTACACGTCAGGAGGCGATGTTTATTTCCTGTAGAAATCGCATATGCATCTCGGCCCCCGACACTGAGACTTGGCCCCGGTGTACAGGACACGAGTGTGTCTGTCCTAGGCCCCCCAGCTCCTCCCACTAGTGTTTTAAGCTGAGCTTCTCTCTCCCAAGGTTTCCCTGTAATAATGTCAGCTGCTGTTCACAGGATGTGATGGTGGTAGGAGAGCCAACTCTGATGGGAGGTGAGTTTGGGGACGAGGACGAAAGGCTAATCACTAGATTAGAAAACACGCAATATGATGCGGCCAACGGCATGGACGACGAGGAAGACTTCAACAATTCACCCGCCCTGGGGAACAGCAGCCCGTGGAACAGTAAACCTCCTGCCACTCAAGAGACCAAATCAGAAAACCCCCCGCCCCAGGCTTCCCAGTGAGATTGACCAGCACCAGAATCCACTGTCAGTAGGTCCGTGGGTCACATTCAGATCCTTACTTACAGGAGAGGAAGGAGGAGACGTAAAAACTTTTCCACGCAAATACCTATTTCTAAACAACAATCATCTGAGTTTCTTTCGTTTTTTTTTGTTTTGTTTTGTTTTTTGGTTTTTTTTTTTTTTTTTTTTTCAATTGAGAGGATCATTCTGACTAAACCTCCATGACCCTTCCCTGGAGGCCTTCGCAAGTAACACAGATCCTGGCACTGATGGTTTATTAAAACGAGAGTACACACTAACTCTTCTCCTGGCACGGTGTTGACCGCGTGTTTGCTCATTTCCTTTCCCCCCCGCATCAGACGAAGGCCGTGTTGTCAGTAAGCCCTCCGTGCTCAGGATCTCGTTATGTGCCGAACCCAACGACAGACGACTTTTTAATATTGTAAAATATTTTCTGCTTTTTGACGTGCATCTGAGAGTTTCTTGTTTCAGTAAAAAAAGAAAAGAAAAAAAATCAACTTTTGGAAAGTAATTTAAATGTATCTTTTTCCCCCACCGCCTTCACTTTTTCTTTCATTGGGTAACAGCTAAGAGGGCCCAGCAGGGTAATTTATGGGTGACCTAATGCCAATTGGATCTCCAGCCCGAGTCAGTTCAATTGAGCCTGAGTGCTGAAACAAGAAATGTCTTTTTGTCACCAGAGACACCAAGGTAGATCTTTTATGTTAAGAAAGACACTTGGCCCCTTGAGAATTTACGCGTTTATGAAATTGCTGTTGATCCAAATATTTTCAAGCCATGTAATCCATTACTTTTGTGGGCAGTTTAATAAATCTGAAACTCTTTTGTGTTTTTTTTATTGTATCTGAGTTGACCGTTGTTTCTTTTCATCGTATTTTTCTTGTATAATATTTTGTAAAGCCCTTACCTAGTTCTTTAATGGGATTTTCCTTTTGGGGCGATACCAGTGTATTTATGTGAAACTTTATAAGAGAACTAATTTTTCCATTTGCATATTAATATGTTCCTCTACACATGTAAAGACACAGTGGCTCCGTGTGTTATAAAACAGCTGTATTTTATGTATGCTTTACTGATAAGTGTGCCAATAATAAACTGTGTTAACTACCAAAGCAGTGAGTCTGGCTATTTCTGAGCACAGGCAGAGAAATCTGCCCACAATTAGGAGAAGTGTTGAACTGGAATTTATCAGCCAGGCTCCAAGTGGAGTGGACTTGTGAAACCTGTGCCATCTTTTATAAAGCGTGCTTTCTGTCCCCACTCACAGCCGTTGACCTGGGCGTTGACACGGGAGTGCCTTCCCTCTGTGGGTCACTGTGCTGGCCGAGGATGCAACAATGAGAAAGGAGTAACTGGGGCCAGCCAAACTGAAGAGCGGTGGCCCCCACTTGTCGAATGCTTACTTCGCCCCAAACGACAGCATTTCAGCTAATGCTCACGACTCTACAAAGTGGCATTAATATCCCCATTTTAATAAGCAATGCCTCACTTGCTTGTTTTTTCTTAAAGATTTGCTATCCAGGAAGTATGGAAAATTCACCTGAGGACTTCTTTTGTTTAAAGAACTTTCCTAGTAATTTTCCACTTTTATCCATGAAGAGGATGGGACAGAAAATCCGTTAGCAGTTATTGAGCGTGTATTAAAGGCCAGGTAATTTTAACTTCTCTGGAAAGAGAGGTTTGAAAAGGAGAAATGAAGGGAGGGTGTCTGTCTTAATTTGGGATTCCTAGAAGCAGAGCCTGAGACCGGAATTCTGGGACACGAGGTTCATTGAAGAAGTGTTCTTCAAGGAAAAAAATAAAATAAAATAAAGGGAGCGGAAGGAGCTAGATAGAGAGGTGGGAGGAGCCTAGAAAAGCTGTGAACTCAGGCAGTCTACTTCCTGGGCCTGGTGCCTGCGGGGAGAGCTCAGAGCACAGAGCTCACTGCAGAGTTATCCCCTCCTAAGCCCGGCCACCAGACTCTCATGCACCTGCACCGGTCAGACATTGGCTGGGGCTGTCCCCGCAGCGTGCGGGGAGGTGTAACTTTCAGAACAATATGGATCCCATCGACCAGGGACACGTTTGCCGAGAGGAGGCTAACTAGAAGGCATGGGTGTGCTGGTCTCAGAAAAGGCGTCTGGGCAAAAACACCTCGTTCAGTGACTCGCCCCATCTCATAGCTCATGGGGGACAATTGGGATTTTTACTTTGGACCTCCCTTGACTACAAAGGCTGGGTCTTTCTAGAACATCACACTGCTTCCCTAGAAGATTAACATTTTGAGGAAAACGTGCAGAACAATAGCAACAGAGCCACAGGAAATACAGGGAAACAGCTACTTATAGCTTCACCACTGCTAAGAGAATTTCCAGTTCATCCCCAACCCCACCTCATCGTTTTAGGTTTCCTTTTACTGGTTCTTTAAAATCACCAACATGCAGTCGTTACGGATGATGCCCAGGACAGTTTCTTTAACAGTTGTCCTAGCTATCTATCGTTGCATTGCAAATCAACCCCAAATTAGAGACTCAAGAGGAGAATTTATTATTATTATTATCAGTCACCATTCTGGGAGCTCACTGGCCTCTGATGGTCTGCTCTTAGGGTCCCGGATGCTGGCTGGGGCTGGAGTCTTCAGAGGCATGATGGGACCAGACATCCAAGATGGTGTACTCACATGGCTGGCTATTGAGTAGGAGCTTAGCCAGGGCTGCTGACGGAGTACCTTCCTGAAGCCTCTCCATGGGCTTCTCACAGAATGAAAGCTGGGTTCTGAGAGGAAGTGTTCCAAAAGCCAGCACCCCAAGAGGAGAAACATAAGTCACCAGTTCCTAGAACTGAAGTGGCATCATTTCTCTATGCTATTCATCCAAGCAGCCCACATTCAAGGCCTGAAAACATAGCCTTCACTCCTTGATGGACAAATGGCATGTGCCTACAAAGAAGGTAGAAATCGATGGCAGCCATCTTTGGGAGCAAACATCTACAATATCCAACGCAGTTCACCTCCTGGTCCTCACGTAGCTTACAGTTGTTATCTTTGGCCCCTCCCCATGTATACCTGATTTATCATCTACCTAGACTCCTCCCAATCTCCTTGAATACACCAAGTGCTCATGTCACAAGTGTCTTTGCATATGTTTTCCCCTCTTAGAATGCCATCCTCTACCTCCTTACACAACCAAAGCTATTCAACTTTAACAGCCTAACTTGATTCTGGGGTCCCCTGAGATGCCTCCCCAGCTCAGGTCAGAGTCTAGCATTCTTTGTGGGGCCCAAGAGTCCTTGGCTCTTGCTTCTACCTTCGCACTCTCCTTATAAATTTTCGTTGTTGTTGCTGAATACCCTTCACTGTCTCACTACACCTTTCTTGGTCCGAGAATCCTTCATATCTAAACTCTGTCATATGGTGGAATATATGCAGTTAAAAATTCCCAAACAAGAAATCATAAAACCACTGTTTACCATTTAGACTATAATTCTATGGCACAACATAGAGTGATGTTTATCCCCATAGTTAAATAAAGAGTGATGGATGTAAAGATGGATATATTCAAGTTTCTCAGAGGTCAAATCAGCATGAAACAAATATTTTACAAGGCATTGGCCTAAACCTGACTTCTATTATAAAAACCCCATGAGATTTGTTAAGCCTAGAACAATCCTAAGGACAAGGGTTTATTAAGTACACACAACGTATCATTCACCTGCTGGGTGCTTTACATGGGTAGTCTCGAACTGGGAAACAAAGGGTGATGCGTGAGTTGAGTTTTGCTTTGTGATACTCTCCAAATCTCAAGCACCTATGACAACAAACATTTTATTTTTCTCATTCATGGGATTGTGTGTCACCTGGGGTAACTCCGCTTCGGGTCTTCTCCTTGGGTCTCTTTCTGAAGCAGTGGCTCCCCAGGGCATGCTCTCCTCTCGGCAGATGCTGGAAGAAGTGAAAGATGACAGGCCACATCACACATGTGCGTGCACGCGCGCACACACACGGGGGCACACACACACACACACCTACTCATGCTGCGTGCATTGGCCAAAGCAAGTCACAAAACAAGCCCAGCATCAGTAAGGTGGGAAATGTATGCTGCCTTTTGCAAAATCACATGGCAAAAGGTATGAATAAACAACTGTGAATCCAGCCTACCACTGGTGGCCTACCCAGCGTTGCCTGAATAACTTTTAATTATTTGCCAACATTTAAAAACTGAGGAATTTCCTATGAAAACTAAAATTTCCTGCTTCTCTTAACAAGTCATATCAAACAACAATAGACTCGCATTTCTAAACCCCTGGATTGTAACAGCTGGCTAGCACAGAGTCATGGGTACCCTGCGTAGATGTTCTCCAGCTTGTGCCACTCAACCCATTGCATTTACTCATTTCACCTGCCTGGCTTCATCGGCTACTGTATCCATCCTATCCTTGCTACTCCTTAAAACCGCATTTGGAAGTTGGAATTAGAGGCCCCATTTTCCAGATGTGAAGACTGATACTCAGGCAGGTTAATTAGCACCATTCGTCACATAGCTAGTAAGTGGCAAAGTGGGCTTTGCACCTGGGTCCTCAGGGCCAAAGCCTGTGCTCCTCACGCCAAATCATGTTGGTTTAATAGGAGCCGCGACAGTGATTACCCTGTACAGGTTGGGTTAGAAGCGTGGCAAGCACGATCACATTGAATCTTGGCAATATCCCAGCGGGCGAAGGAAGGTTATTCTGCCCCCCTTTGCAGGTGAGACTTAGAACAGTTAAACAACTTTCCCAAGGTCACAGAGCTCACGAATGGCAGCATCATGTCACCTTGACTCTGAACCGCTTTATCAGACTTACTGTCGGGGGCATAGTCTGCAGGTTGGGTGCCTGGAGGTGTTCTCTGACATGGGAGAGGGTTCTGGCATCTACCCTTCTGCCATTCACTGTGTATTTTCAGGGGCTGTCAAAGAGTATTTCAGAGATCAAGACGTACCACGTACCTGGTAACGGCATAAAGCAGGGAAATCCCTGTTAGGACCTTGAACTCTCAAGGGCCTCTGACAAGTGATTTCTAAATAAGTGGCCCAGTCCTTGTGGGAAGTTCATTCTCTCTCCATTTCTCTTCACCCCTGCAGTGAACATTTAATGCAGTAGGATAATGCAACCCGCAGTTGGATTACACGAAGTGGGATGGAGTGGGAACGAGGCCAATACGATTTCCAATTCCCTAAAGCAGGATTGGCAGGATCCTAGAGAAATTCATTTTATATATGCCCTCTGGCTTCCATAAAAAACAATTACTAGGCTTTTTTTTTTCTTTCTAATTTGTTAAATTTTGGATCATTGTAGATCATTTGAACAAATAAGAACAAGAAGAAAAAAAAATCCCCTATCCTGATATAACCTTTGCTGATATTGTGATACATATCCTCCAGAATTTTCTTCTTGGCTCACAGATATTACAATTTTGGTAACATACATGCTAGACAATTACATATCCTGCCCTTTTCATATAATATTGTATTATGAGCCACCTCGTTAACTATTAAAAACATGATTTTAATTTCCATATAATGATCCACTAATGGAATATACCATAATGTATTAAGCCATTTATTTATGGATGATCAACTCCTATTTTTACATCTCAGTAGAATTTCATAATCATTATTAAGCTGATAGAAGGTGGATAAGAGTTTGTTAAATCAAAATGCATTTGGGGGCTATTTGCCACGTGCTCGGCATCATGCTGAGCATCATAAGGGATTTCTGTACCTAGTCTCACCCTCAAGGTACTCCAGTTCACTTAGGAAAGACAAGTGCATATGATGCTATCCAAGCATATAAGGTTAAATACGCTCAAAGCATCAATGAAGCATAGGGAAGAAAAGCTCCAGGAGTCTAAAGGTATGGAACTCACAGTCACTGGATGCTACCGTGTCGTGCTTTGCATCTCATTTAGGCCTCATCGCAACCAGGTAAGGCAGGTGTTTTGTACATGAAGCTCAGAGAGGTTGGATAACACGCCCAGGGTCATGCAGATAAAAAATATCAAGGCCAAATGTGAATCAGCACGTGACTCCAAAGCCTGTCTTTTCTCTGGTAAGCCACAGGCGATCCCTGGGGAAATAGTAAATGTTGTCATTGAGTGTGGGCGGGAGTGACTTCGGAACAGAGCAGAGGAGGTGACACATGGATGCACGTGCGCGCATCTGAGGGTCAGGTAGCTTCTCGGAATTTGCCTCTGCTCTCACCTCCTTTTAGCCATCACTAGTATCAAGATGGTGTCTCTGATCAATGGGAATACTGAAAATTTTGGGTCTTGAACAAAACCTAACGCGTTGGCACTGTTGGTGTTTACATAAAGGTATTTTTGCACTTGAAGCCGTTGAGTTAGAAAAGACACTGAAAGGTTATTAAAACTACAAATTGAGGGGACTGGGGAAGCAATCTCTAGGCCCTGCCCAGCCTTGTTCTTTTTTCCTCCCTCAGTTCCTATTCATTCCAGAACTTCACCATCCTGGACCAAAAAAAAAAAAGTCATCTCTCATTTGCCTTCAAAGAATCTCCAGAAAATATTTATTTCTGAGTTAACCTGTCCCGGAAGAAGTTCTTTGTATGTCTTCCAGAGCTGACATGCTGTGTCTTGAGTTCCTTTTCAATAATGTAATTCTCTCCCTTTTAATTCTTAACTTGTTAAGAGTAGTTATTTCCTCTTTGAGGGGTGTGCAAATCCTCCTGTCATGGTCTCATGAACGTGTTCATGCTTTAAGGGAAATCGGCAACAATTAACCAATGGATGTGAAATTAACTCCTGTGGCCTAGCTGGAGTCTCTTGGCCCAAAAATGAAAACTTATATTTTGTAGGAAGAGGACATTTTGGAGAACCTGGGCACTCTCTAAGAGAGCAAACACATTTTGTGTCCTCTGACAGTTCTGACCGACAGTGGCAGCTTGAGACGCTGTGTTGTAAAATCCTCTGAGAAGCGAGGCTCACTGGGAGAGAAGAAAGCCGCGAACTCTCCAGAACTGTCCGAGGTGCCTGCCACGCCAAGGAGCAGAGGCGGGACTCAGCGTTGCGGTGGCCATCTCTACCCTAAATCACCAGCATGGCAGAGGCCACGGGATTCACCGCCACTGTTCCCACGCAAGAGGGCGACTCATCCCATTTTCCTGAGACTGTCCCACTGTTAACACTGAGTGTCCCTCATCAGGCAAACCTGCCCATACCTGTAGCAAAGCAGACTTACCCAGAATCATGACAGCTGCTACTTATCTTTCGCATTCCAAGTTAATTTGCACAAACTGTGTACCCACCTTGTGGGGGGGGGGAGGTGTTAACAACATAATTTTGTAGGTAGGGAAACTGAGGCAAAGAACCACTGAGACACCCGAGGACCTCCAGCTAATACGCGACAGAGCTAAGATCCAATCCCCCGTGTGACAGGCTGCACAGCTTGTGTTCTCTTTGCTCCGCCCATGGCTTTGAACTTTTATCCAAGTGCAACATGTAAAGTTGATGGAGAGGAGCGATCGAGCATCAACGACCACAGACAGCCATAAATTCCTGGGGAACCAGAGTCCTGGCTGTGCACGCCAGGTACACACCTGCCTCTCACATCACAATTCCACTGACTCAATCATGCTAACGGCTGAAAGAGCCACCTCACGCTATTGGAGTTGGCTGATTGGAAAGTGTTCAGACAAATGACAGCAGGAGCACAATGTGTACAGCTAAGGATTATTTCACCTGGCCCAATGAAAACCCCCCCTTCCCATGGTAATGGAGGCTAAACTGGCCTGTCTTAACGAGTCCCCTGTGGTTCTGCTCAGGTGAGAGACCATTAGAAACATCATTGGCCACTTGTCACTGAGTCCAGTTACTGCTGCACAGGCTGGGCATCCTTTGATGGCAATATAATAATACAAAACTGGTTAACAGAGATGTGGACAGAATACTCTGAACCACTTCAAAAATTTACATGTTCTCCTAAATAACTACTGGCTCAAAGGAAAAATAAAATTAATGCGTACAGGCTATTTTGAAATGAAGAAATTGAAAATAATGCTCATAAAACCAATAGTGGTTGTTTCTGTACATGAGTGTCTTAACTGGACAACTTTACTGAATTCTTCACTAACTCTACTAGTTTCTCATTTCATTCCCTTGGATTTTGTAAAGTACATAATCAAGTCATCTGTGAATATTGATAACTTTCTTGCAACCGTTCCAATAGGCACATATTTTGTTTTTCATTTCTTTGCTGAATGCACTGGCAAAAATTTAAACTATATTAAATAGTGGTGGTGATAACAGGCATTTTTGTGTTACTCCTGGTTTCAATAAAATTGATTTTAGTGTGTTTCTTCATTTAATATGATGTCGTCAATTCTATAATATGTAAAAGAAATAATCTTCTAAGATTTTCTAATTTTTTTTTAATCACTGATGGAAATTAAATTTTAGCAAATGCTGTTTTGACAACTAAGGAGATCATCAAATGTACTTTTCCCATTTGTGCTATAAATGAGATAAATTTTGTTGACTTATTTCTTAACTTTGCTAGTTAAACTCTACTTGGTTACGGTAAATTATTCTCTTAATATGCTGCTACATTATATTTGCTATTATTTCATTTATGCTGCATACATCTGTGTTCAGAGGAGAACTGGGCTATTGCTTTTCTCCTTTGTTCTATTTTTGTCCTATTATGCTCTCGGAATTATGCTATCTGCATAGAATGAGGTTGAAAGTGTCCTGTCTTTTCTGGGTTCTATAATAGTTTATATAGGTTAGGTATAACCCTATGACCCCGGAGTGCTTTTGAAAGCACTATTATGAGTTTTCTTCAGACATGTAATTTCATTTCAAATTAATATAAAAATGAATGAATGAATTTATGCTGTTATTTTTTAGTCTTTCTTATTCTGTTTTTCTTATCTTTATTTAAGTATGCTTTGGGGATTCATTGAGCTGAAGCTTGACTTTTTAACATTCATTCTTTGTTACTTGATAATGATACAATTTGAAACTGAGAATTTTTCTTTAGTTATAGTGTTTGAAGATCCGTAAAATTTCTATAAGGATGAACAGACCCATCATTATTCTTCCCACTTTTTTTATTCAACATTTTAAATTTGCTTACAAATTTTTGTTTACAAATTAAGATAAGACTAATTGGAAATTAAATAAATCAATACAAGTAAAAGAAAATAGTTTGGAAAGGTATCAGGCACATAATAAAAATATAATACATTTAGCCATCAATAAAGTTTTTGCTCATCAAACGTGGTGGCACCTTGGTTACATTGAAGTCTCGCAGGATTTGGTCCTAGAAGGTTTTCATTAAGTGATCAGATCCAGTGTTCATGAAAGCATATGTTTCCATGTGTGATGCATGCTGTGTCTATGGCCTTTCATAATGAAAAAGAAAATAATAGGTATACCTATTAGAAAGAACGTAGAATTATTATTTTGCAACAGCTTTACCAAGTATAATTCACATAGCATACGATTCACTTATTTAAAGTATACAATTCAATATTTTTAATGCACTCACGGAATTGTACAACCATAACTATAGTCGACTTTAGAATGTTTTTATCATGCCCCTAAAAAACCCGATATCCATTAGTAGTCATTCCCCTTTCCCCCAACCACCCCACCACCAGCCCGAGACACCCATTAATCCACTTTCTATATCTATAGACTTGCCTATTCTGAAAATTTCACATAAATGGAATCATAATACATTGTCTTTTGTGACTGGCTTCTTTCACTTAGCATAACATTTTCGAAGTTCATCCATGTTACAGCATGTATCAATACATCGTTCCTTTTTATTGCCAAATAATATTCCATTTTATGGCTATATATATATTCTTTATCCATTCATTAGTTGATGAACATCTGAGTTGTTTCCATTTTTGGGTATTGTGAATATGCTGCTATACAGGTACAAGATTTTTGTGTCAATGTTTTAATTTCTCTTCAGTATATATTTAGGGATGGAATCAATAGGTCATATGGTAATTTTATATTTCATCTTTAAATACTTCCAGACTGTTTTCCAATGTGACTGTAGCATTTAATACTCCCACTAGCAATATATGAGAGTTCCAATTTCACCACATCTTTGTCAACACTTGTTATTATCTCTTTTTTATTATAGCCATCCTTATGGGTATAAAGCACTATCTTATTGTGGTTTTGATTTGCATTTCTCTGGTGATGAAGAATAATGAGTTATTCATGTTCTTATTGATCATTCATAGAAACTAGTTTCTAACTTAAGATCACAAAGACTTTGCTATGTTTTTCTTCTAAAAGTTTTATAGTGCTAGCTCTTACATTTAGGCCTATGATCCATTTTGAGTTAACTTCTGTAGATGGTATAAGGTAGGAGTCTAACTTTATTCTTTTGCGTGTGGATATCTAGTTGTCCCAGCACCATTTATTAAAAAGATGATTCTTTCCTCATTGAATTATCTTGTTATCCTTGTTGAAAACCAATTGGCTAAAGTGTAAGAGTTTTTGCTGTTGTTCTATTTTGTGGACTGTTCATTCTTTTCCATTGATCTGTATTTCTATCTTTATGCCAATGCCACACTGTCTTGATTACTGTATATTTGTAGTACATTTAGAAATCAGAAAACATGAGTTTCCCAACTTTCTTTTCCTTTTACACAATTATTTTAGCTATTTTGGGTCCTCTGCATTTCCATTCGAATTTTACAATCAGCTTGTCAATTTCTGCAAAAAAAAAAAAAAAAAGGCAAGAATTTTAATAAGGGTTGTGCTGAATCTGTAGACTGATTTAGAGAGAATTGCCATCTTAACAAATTAATATTATCATTTTTGCAGGTAAAAATCTAGCACAACCAACTGAGAGCATTTTAACAGATTACTAGATTGACCAGGTACACTCTAAATATAAAAATTAGCAACTTGCATATATGTCAACAATAACCATTGAGAAATAGAACAAACAAACATAACATATAAAATACCTAGGAATAATCTTAATTTCAAAAGTATAAAATCTGTATAAAAAGGCAACAAAACTCTACCAAGACATAGACAATTAACACAGGGCAATTAAAGGAATCGTTCAGACACAATTACCAGAGACATCTCTGAATTCAAGACCTGATTCTGCTTCTAATCAGCTATATGATTTTGGAAAGACATATAATTTCTCTAGGCTTCACTTGTCAAATGAGTCCCATGATAGTACCTACCCCATAGGATTATTTTGAGAATTAAATGAGATAACATTTATGTAGCACTTTTAGAACATCAAAAGTCTTTGTTATACACCAAGTACTATTATGATTATGTTTCTATGGAGATGCAAGTTTATCTCACATAAACATAAATACTTAATCAAAATCCCAAAATAATTTTTGTGACATATTTCATTCTAAATTTCTTTAAGAAATACAATCAGGCACAAGTACCAAAAAGTCTTTTGAAAAATAAGAGCGATTGGTGATGAGAGTTCTTTTTTTCCGCTTTAATGCATTGTAAAGCACCAAAAATTCAAAAAATATTATGCTTACGACAATTGACAGATTGGTGAACCAGAATAGATTGCTTAGAAACAAATTCTAGTATGTTTAAGGATTTCATTTATGACATAAACAGCATCACAAATACATAGGCAAGGAAAAATTATTTGATAGCTGATGTTTACACAATTAACTAACTATGGGAAGAGGACATAATTGTAAACACTCAGCACTTACAAGAGAGGAAAATAAACTCCATATGGAACAAGGAAATAAATGTGTAAAACAAAGCATAAAATAAGAAGAAAATATCAATCTATTATATGTCTGATCTGAGATTTAGACTGACTTCCCAAATATAAAAGCAATAGAAAAATTTCATAAAATTTTATATTGTAAAAAGTTTCAACTTCTTCATAACATGAAAATCAAATGGAAATCGTTTGTTAGAAAAATTAAGTATCACAAATCTACTAGGCAAATGATTACCATTGTTATTAAAATTTAAAAAACTTTATTAATGGGAAAAATAATAAAACTCTAAGAGAAAAATAGGCAGATATGATAAAATGTATAGAATTATGAATTATAAATAAATATATGACAAATATTCAACCCACTTGTAATCAGTGAAATATAAATTCTAACAATAGCCATTGACCTGTATCTTAATGTCAGGTACAGTCACCTCACTAGACTCAAACTCCCAATTTTGTAGCCTGAGGAAGTCCAGTGTACTCCCTATTCTTTCTATGAACCACAAGCCTCCCTCCGCTGTGGCTCAATTCAGTCTTTCTGCATCTGCATATCCTCTTACTCTCGCTATAACTGACATGAGTTGTCTTCTAGTCTTGCGGCATCCAGTCCCCTTTATTCTAGTAATAATTTCCTTTACTTTTCTATTGGGGGAAATATTTGTACGACTGTAAATCAAGGTGTTCTGCTGTTTTACAGCCAAGGATGTTGCTTGTGGTCCAGACTGATTATTCATTTGCTCCCAGGGAATCTAGGAGGGAGAGAAAGAAAAGAAGTAAATAATCTCAGACGGTGATGGGGCTACCAAGAACACAAAACAAGCGAGCGAGCTAGAACCCACCTACAGCCACTCTAGCTAGGGGGCTTGACCTGGGTCAACTCTATCATTAAAATGTGGATGGCACTTCAATTCCATTAGAATCCAGCAGGACCCAATCCTGGGAGGTTTTCATTAAGGGACAAAGTACAGTGCTTATGACACTTGGTGCTCCCTTGTATAAATGCATTGTTTCTGGCTTTCCATGATTTTTATATTCACACTCAGAAAATGTGTAGAGGGGTGGCCTCTTCTCTTCCACCTCTGTTCTACAACTGAACCCCATAATTTGTTGCAAGAATGCAGATTGTTCCTAACACAATCTTTACTTTTGTTGTATTGTTCAGAGAGAAATGAATGATTGTCTATTTTGAATATTAATCTTCAGCGGTTTCCATGGATACCTGATTCACTTAGAAATGAAGCAAAGGAAAATAAAGGACTCAGAGGCCAGAAAACCTATATTTGGTTCTTAATAGATGAAAAATCTGAAGCTCAGGGTGGTGAAGCTTGGTGCCCATTACAGTGGGCACCAAGTGGTTAAACAATAAAATTCCAGCTGCTATGTTTGGGAGAGAAGCAAACATGTTTAATCATTTTTACAGCATCTGAGTTTCTGCTCAAAAGAGGAATCCATTTTCAGATCAGACCCCAATAGAAGGCTTAGCTTTTATTGCCAAGAGGAGTGGAACGTAAACACACTGCCCACCGGACACGAAAGGAAGGCAGGCAGGTACGGAGCCCTCACAGACACCTATGGAAGCACATGTGACCCCTGAGACATGTCTTTACAAAAACGTTTTTCATTAAGTGCCTATATTTAAAATATTTTTGAGCAAGAATATGCAGAAATCAAGGTTTTATTCGGTAGTCTTACATTATATCAATAATCAAGGAAAAGCATACACCTTGGTGACCGACCCAGGACAAAAGTTATGGAAAACAAAATGGTGAGAACCAGCAGGACCTGAGCAACAGAAAAAAGAGAAATTGGGACCAGAACAAATAAAGACAATTCTTTTGTTCCCAACTCGCCTAGTGATTTTACCAGCTCTTTATATAAGAAAAGCAGAAAAGTCATTTTTTTACCACTTTATTTTTAAAAAGTCATTTTATTACCATTATTTACCATTTTATTAACATTTTGCTATAATTATTACACGTAGTTGACCATCTTACCATTTGGGGTCTAAATCTTCTGATGGTTA
>KE755266.1:0-23462 GCA_000465285.1 Eidolon helvum | reverse complement strand
GGAGAGGAACGTATTGTATGTTCTCTAGGCCTTTTGGAAAGCATGGAGCCATTCCTTTGGCCACATACATGTGAGTCCACAAGGACGGTGATACCACAGACATGAAGGGAATGCCCCACCAATGTCACCATGGCTAACTCGGAAGAGTCTACAATGTCACCCAGCATGCCTTTGGCACTGTTGTAAACTAACAAAGTGCAAGGTTTGTCAAGAGGATTAATGTATGTGTTAAGCATATCCAGCATTCTAAGAAAAGTGATAGCTTCCTGAAATACGTGAAGGAAAGGATCAGAAAAATTGTGGTAGAGGTTACATGAGTGTATAAAAACATAACATTCAACAAATTGTTCACTTAAAATAAGTGCATTTTCCTCTATGAAAATAATTTGAAAATAGGAGTCCTTGATTCTGACTGTGGGTTATAGAACTAGGATAAGAAGAAGAGGACTGGACATGGGGTCTAGAGACTTGTGTTATAGTCCTGATTTGGCTTTTTACCTGTTATCTGATTTTTGGGTAACTCATTTCACCTTCCTGAACGTCCACTTCAAATATGAAATAGCAATAAGCATATTCTTTGTCTCCCTCACACGGATGCTTGTGAGTGCAAAGTTAAAAGGCTTGGGGACTAAAAATTGTGAGCTAACATCCAGGAGCAATAAGCAGTTGGCAGCATATCAGCACTTCAATCCAGAACAATTGGGACAGATAAGCAAAATATGGAAATTATCTCTCCATAGGCAGCAGAAATCTCCTGTGGTAATGAGAACTAAAGGGGCTAAGATTCCTGTATTAGTTTTCTATTGCTGCTGTAACAACCACAAATGTGGCAGGTTAAAAACAGATATTATCTCACAGTTATGCAGAAATCTGAACAGTCTCACTGGGATAAAATAGATATCGGCAGGGCTGCACTCCTTTCCGGAGGCTCTAGGGGAGAATCCATTTCCTTGCCTTCCTGGGTCTCAGAGGCTGCTCACACTGCTTGGTTTGTGGCTCTCTTCCTCCATCCTCGAAGCCAGCAATGTAGCATCTCTCTCCCTGACCCCAGCCGGGGGGGGCGGTTCTATACTTCTAAGGACTAGCAATTAGAATGGATCCACCCAGATAATCCAGGATAACCTATCTCCTACTATCAAGGTTCTTAACTTATTCACACCTGCAAAGACCCTTTTGCCATGAAAGGTAATGTTTTTACAGGTCTGGGAACCAGAATATAGACATTTTGGAGATCCATTATTCTGCCTACCACAACTCCAGGGAGGAAAGAACCCCAGAGATCTACTTTTATCCTGGGCTCATTTGCCAGTTCTGAACTCTGCTAGGAGCCTGTGAATTTGGGCTTTATAGACACAAAGGGCATCTGCTAGGGGACACAGAAATGAGTGAGCATTTAACAGACATGGAGCCTCTATGTAAATAGCTAGTTTTCCTTTTAGCACATCTGGTGACTATGGGATCTGTGTGAATAAGGATGCTAAAACCCCAAGTGGAAAGCCCCTGAAATGCAGAGCATTGTTTTTTATCAGTTTTTCTGAACAGAGATTAAGGGTTCAAACTGTTTTAGGAGAAAGGGCCTCAGAGAATACACGGGCTCTCAGCTGACCTTCAGGATGAAAGGTTAGGGTTAATACAGAGGTAGAATGAGCTTTATCAGGTGTACAACCTAGTTTCTAGATATACAATGTAACATAGTCTCTGACTGAATCAAAATAAATGGCCAACACTCTCTCTGACCGGCACAGGAAAAAGGAAGGTAACATAAGCTAGGAGTGCAATATTTTTAAAATACATAATATCTGAAATCCAATTAGAAAACTACTAGACATTCCAAAAGAAAAGAACATATGACTAAAAATCAAAAGGTAAAATATACCCATAGGTGCTCCAGATAGTAAAGTTAGCTAATGAGGGCTTTTAAAACTATAATTAATACACTCGAGAAAAAGGATTGAAAACATGGGGGAAAAGAGATCTGTGAAGAACTTCAACAGATAATTGGAATCTCTATAAAAAATCAAATCGTTTTTTAGGACTAGCGAAGTACAACACTTAAAATTAAGAACTTGTGTTTAAAAGCAGGCTGAACAAACAAAAGGATGAGGATGGTATATTACAGAATGTTGACAGAAAATATCCAAACTAAAGTACAGAAATTTAAAAGACGGGATAATATTGAAAAGAGCCTTAGAGATACATGAAATGCAATAAATAGTCTAAAATTTGTGTAATTCAAATCCTAGAGGGAGAGGAGAGAGAAAAGAGAAAAAGCAATAGTGAATAATAACAGAATTTTCCCAAACTGATGAAAGTATCGACCTAAGATTCAAAGAATTCTATGAATCATAAGCACAATAAAGACAAAGACAACTACATCAGAGCACATCACAAACTTCTGAGAACATATAAAAAGAGAAATTCATAGACACATGGGCAAGAGAGGAACATACCACCTGCAAAGGATCAACCAAAGCATGACAGCTAATTTCTCAGCAGAAACAATGGAAGCCATAAGACAATGGAACAAGGGAAGGGGGAGGTAGACAGGGTAAAGGAGGTCAAATACGTGGTGACAGAAAGAAACCTAACTATGGGAGGTGAACACATAGTATAAATATATGTATGCCTTACTGTTAAAGTGTACAGCTGAAATTTATTGGATTTCATTAACAAATGTCACCATAAAAAAAAAATGTAACAAAACTTTAAAATACCAGAATAAAGTTCCTCTAAGCTAGAATTCTATGCTCAGGGAAAATAATACCCCAGAAATGAAAGGAGACCAAACTCATCAAAATTTACACATTAAATATGTACAATTTTTTGGTATGTCAATATTTCCTTAATAAACTTGAAAAAATGAAAGGAGAATAAATACATTTTCTCACCAACAAAAGTGAGATTCACCACTAGGAATCATGAAGTAAAATGAAAAGTAAAAGGATTTCTTCAGGCAGAAGAAAAATAATCCCACAGGGAAACATGGAATTTTAGGAAGAAACAAAGAGCAAGAGAAAGGGTAAATATGTAGGAAAATGTAAAAGAATATTGTCATGTACACTCATTATTTGTGGAGTTTAAAATGAAAAATATGACAATAACAACACAAATATGGGAGGGTGTTAATGCAGTTAAAGTGTTCTAAAGTTAGCATTCTTGGACAAGTAGAAAAAGTAATATTTTTCATATGACCAGAGCAAGGCAACCACTAAAAGAAGAATTAAATAATGCATTACAAGTTAGTAAAGAGAAAAATGGAGTAATTAAGATTCCTTTCGGCCCGCAGTCTCAAAGAAAATGATTTAAACACTTTCCGTAGCAAATTATTGAAGATTCTCAATTTGTAACACATGTGAGTTGCCCTTAGTGTTAGTATAATCGAATGCCGACTGCCACGTGATCTAATGATTTTTTTTGGTATTTGATTTAGGAGTCATTTTTGTAAAAGAGAAAATTCATAGACTTATACAAAAAGCATAAACATAAATTTTAGTAAATATTTTATTTGAATATTTTAAAGTCTAACTCTGTAGCCACTTTTATTCATTCTCACTGAAATCTAAGAAACTCCCATTGGAACTTACGTGCAGGTAGGAAGGTTGGAACTAGAATTTCAAGTCCTCCTAAAATTTTGAAAAGAATTCTGCATCTCACCCGTCACCATGTGTGCCCCTTCTACATTCTTCTCTGTGGTGCTTCTTTCAAGACTGGGCTGTTGACTAATCCTGTATTTTCCTTCCTCTTTTCACCTACATGTGTCCATGGAGGACTTAACCGCAATGGAAAGTTCAGGGTAGTTTGCAGGAATTTTTTGGCTTATGGTCCATCTGCCTCTTAATGTCCCCACAGAGCGACGTCCTCGGGTCCCAGATAGAGCCTACAGAAGTCAATCTGATGGAAATGACTGTCCCTGTGTCATTCTGTGAAATTCCACAGTCAGAGCTGGAGTCAGGGTTGAGTTCATTCCAAGCAAACAAATCAAAGTTGTGACTTGATGCGTATCAGCAGCAAACTTAGCCTAGTTTGGTAGTAAATAAAGTAAGTCATTTACATGAGTTATGAAAACTGAGGGTACAAATGAGGGAGAAGCAAGGGACGGGGACTTGGGAGAAAGTCAGCAACTCCCGGGCTTGAACTTCAATGCCACGCTGTTGATGCAAAACCTCTGACCAGCAGGCCCAGGTCCGTCAGGAAACACATGGCCGAGGTGAGCTGCACACTGCAAAGGAGAGAGGCCTCGGTCACCCCTCCACGGACACAAAGCTCTTCATGTAAAACTGGAGAGATGAGCCCCACATGGCTGCCCCACCTCAACGTCTGACATCCGTGTGGGGAAAAGTCTAGGGTATCAGAATCTGACTAAGAAGTGAAAGAATGCAGAGCACAGCAGGAGTGAACAGCTCTCTGCTGCATCAGTGAGAATGTGAGCAAGTTACTGAACTTAGGCCTTGATTTACTCACCTATAGAATGGGGATAAATATACCTATTTAACAGAGCTGTTGTGCTGATTAATTGCTATAAAGTATGTAAAACATTCATGTAATTTCTGGATAAGCATTTAAGCATTCAACAATGTTGTAGTTTATTTTTTATTATTATTATTTTTTACCTAAGACTGCTATGCTGATCTGCTTGCCTCTGATATTCTCTACAAAACCAGAAAATTTGAGCATGAGGAAATCAAAACTAATCCATTGTCTGAATTTAAGCCACTCTCTCCGACTAAGTTCACAGAAGGCATAGTGCACTGATGTCACCTGCAGTGCCACTCTGACGGCTGGTGACATGCCGCAGAGCGGGGAAGAAGGTAGAGAGGTGCCAACCATGCTGGACCTTCCTCCTCCCTGTCCACGTTCAAAAGAATGTGAGGCGCCAACTCTTTCTTTCAGATCCCCACCCTGCTCCCAGCTGTGGAAGGCTAGAACCAGGAAAGGCTTCTTGGAGTGGCAAGGAAGGGTCTTCCTCTTATCTGCAGCGCCCAGGATGATGGGAGGGAGGGACCAGAAGTGGCGCGAGTAGAAATCCAACGTGCTTCAGTGACAACCACATATGCCAAGGACAAGAGAGCTCTTTGTGGCACTTGGGGCAGCATCAGGGAAAACAAAACAGTCATAACAAAGAAACTTACCTTCTTGCAGACAACCTCTGTGCGAACCGATCCCAGTGAGGTGTCCACGCGTCTCAGGATGCCGGTGTTGCTTTCATCAGAGCCAGACGCACCATGGGCCTCAGAAAACGAAGGCCACCCCGTGCCGGAGCAGTACTTTTTCTCAGAACTGGGAAAGACATTCCCAACACTACAGCTGCTATGACTGTTGTGAATGCACATTCTTCCTCCCTCTCTCCTCTGTCAGATCCCAAGGACAGCTAGGTGACAGCCAGTCCCACAGGTATCCCGCCCACCGCACCTTCACTGTGAAAGATGTCCCACCACAGTGAAAGGATTCCTTGTTCCTTTGATGCTAAAGGCTTCCCTCTCAATGTCTGACAAGGACGTAAAAACGCAAGCTTTGTGAACCGTGTCACAAAGATCGAACCCACGTATTCCAGATGTGGTAAAATGAGGAAATCATAATGAAATAATAGTGGTTGAAGTAGGGCATCATGAGCTTGGCATAGCAAGGAAGTGTGAGATCTGATGAATAGCCATTTTTATTGAGGGGAATTTCATGTTATTTAAACACAGAAGCCTGACTGCCTGCGGAGATCCAAAAGCTGCCTCTGCCACTTAGCGGTGTGAAGCTGCTTCACCGCACTAAGCCTCAGTTTTCTCAGCTGTAAAATGAGATAATATCTACCTTATGGAGATGTACTGAGAATGTAAAGAGCTACTCCTTGTGGAGTACATGGTGAATGCTCATCAATTATTATTAATAAATAAGCCTAGTCACCCTGAGTCAAACACTGCAGTGGAGCCTGACCTGGAGAAGGCCCACAGGGATTAGTGCTGCTGACGGCTGGGGACGGCTAGAGGAATCAGTAGAGGAGGAGGGTGACTAGCAAATCCGCTCACCAAAGACCCACTCTAAGTGCTCTGAAAGATAAGCTCCCTTAAATGGCACTAGGAAGATAGATTTAAAAATTTTAAATTGTAGTGAGATAGCGCTAAGGAAAAACAAGAAGAAATGAATCACACGCCCTACAAAAAAACTGAGCAAAGAGAAAAAATCTGGCGAATAATCAAATCCCTAGACTATGATCAGAGACGGGAAGTCAGCATAGAGCACAAACCCCGGCAGAAGCGTCTAGTGTGATGCAGTGATTCTCAAACATTCTGGTCTCAGGACTTCTAATACGAAGAAATTACTGAGGATCACTGATGACTTTTGTTTACATGAGTTATGCATATCAACATTTAACAAATTAGAAGTTATAGCTGTGAATTTAAAACGTACATTATTTTTAAAAATAATTGATTACATGATAATATAAATAACATTTTTATGACAGATAGTTTTACTTCCCCAAATGAAACATTTAGTGAGAAGCTTTGCACTGCTTTACAATTTTGCAAATCTCTTTAATGTCTAACTTAAATAAAGGCGATTGAATCGTCATGTGTGCTTCTGCATTCACTGCAGCAGTGCTGTCCGGACTGAAGTGCAGGAAGAGGATGTGGCCTTGTGAATACGCAGTTAGCAAAGAGAGGGCCCGATCGATCCCCTAAAAAGGTGCCAGCACCTCTCGAGGTCCTCCGACTGGGCTTTGAGAACCACAGGTATGACTTTGAGGAGAAAGGGCTTTGACTTCTGATAGACGAGGGTGTGAATCCAGGCTCTGCCTGTCACATCTACATGACCTGGCAAGCTATTTAATCTCTTAAAGCCTCAGCATCATTATCTTACAGGGCTGCTGGGAGGATTAACTGAGGTATTTTCTACATACAGTGTCTTTAGTGTAGTGTCAGACACATGGTACAAAAATCATAGCTATTATTTTTAATATTAATAATAACAGATATCCATGAAATTTTAGCATCCATGGGTCCAGTGAGAAGAGTCTACACATCCAGGTTGGGTTCTTTGCAGGGCTTTTCCATAGGGTCACGAACATTCGTCTGTGCCCCTCTGGCCCAGGGGAAAACATCTTAAGTATCTTCCAACCATAGCCTTTCCACTCTCAACCTTATAAACTAGTGATAATTAAAGGAATTTTCATGGAGAATTACGAATATAATACATTTTTAATGAATGAATCAAAGACTAATAAAAAGTAATTTAAAACATTTTATGGGAAAAAAATAAACCTTTATCGAAGCAATTAACAGAATCTGGAGATTTTGCCAAGTAATATGAGAGGCCATACAAAATTTAAGACTGGCAACCTAAATATTAAGGCCAGTTGGAAATTCCAATACATGTATTGAAATGATCAGCAGATTATAAGGCCCACTCTTGAAAAACTAAAACCATTCTGGATCAAATCTTTTCATGTACTCTTAGAGGTGTTTCTTTCGTTTAGTTTTGTTATGTTTATTTGCTTTATTTTTCTTCATTTCTGGAAATTCCACAGGTCCCCAAACCAACAGCAGAGGTACCTGGCAATAACTAAAACCATAGTATCTTAGAAGACTTTCTGTTCTTTTGAAGGGAATGAAAGCCCAAAATGAAGGAATGGGAGCCCAAAAAAGGCTGTTACCTACTTATACCATGTAGGATATTGGGATATAATGCAAAAAAGTAACTAGTATTAGGCTCTCTGCTTTCTTCTAAGATTATGGCCATGAAATATGTGATTTTAACAAACACTTCCAGAAGTGGCATTCAAGGGGCAGAGAGGAAGAAGGGGAGGGGACAAAGTCATGGAATTCCAAGGTTAATGAAGCGAAGTGACAGTCTGGAGTACTCTGGGGAATGACAACATCCTGCGAGTGTTCTTGACCTTGGAACCCTGGGTAAAAGGTTTCTGACTGACAGCTCTCCCAGAACGTGCACCACGTTGGTTCTGTGAGATGCCCGAGTCCGTAGGCAGCAGCGAGCCCCGCCAGCCTGGGCCGTAGCCCCATATCCACTTGACTCTTTACTGTTTAGTTTTGGTCGACTGACTTTTCACTTCTTTTTGACTCTATACAAGCATTTGGAGGATTTATTTTTCTCCAGCCTTGTTCCCTATCATTAAGGCTGGAGACTGGGGACAGAGGGAGGGGAAAGATGAAAGGCAAAACAAGGATATATTCCTAAGACTATCCTCCGGAATGGGAAGCGCACTCAGGAATATAGTCTTCTTTGACTGATTCTCATTAATTAGAATAAATTCTCAATATATAGTCATGTACATAGCCCTAAAAGGGATCTATCTCTAAGGATACATCATTGCTAGTACTGAGTGCTTGGCATGTGCCAGGCATTGCTCTGGGGCTTTCACGTGTCAGTCACAGCTCAGCTGATCCTCCCAACAGCCTTGTGTGTTTGGTGCTACTGTCATGCTCATTTTACAGGTGAGCAAGCTGAGGCAGAGAGGTTAAGAAACTTGCCCAGGATCATAGGACAATGGACCCAGTATGTACCCTCCAGGCAGCCCTAACCACTCTATTACTCTGTCTCTCCTATAGACAAATGCATCCTTAAGAAGAATATATTCTGGGACCTAAATTATTCTTATGAATTTATTCTTATTTCTCTTAATCTTGGCTGTAGTAGTAGCAGGAAAATGGAACAGAAACAAACTTGAAAGTCCTTAAGAAAATGAAAACTTTTCAATAAAACTAAAGGACTAAAAAAGAAATGAACAGAGTTGGTGAGTTGGCAGTTCAGTAAACTGGCCGCGAGGTACACAGGGCTCTGGTGAATCATCTGGCTGTCCTGCTGGTCTTGGCTGCTTCACTGCCTTAGTGACTGCGGGCTGGTCACTCAACTTCCTTAATCTGGGCTAGCATTGTGCTAACACAATGGCCACTGGCCACGTGTGGCCTTTTAAGTTAAATTAATTAAAATTACATAAAATGAAAACTTCAGACTTTCAGCTGCATTAACCACATGCCATGTGCGCAGTAGCCACACGGGATTAGTGGCTACCATACTGGACGGAGCAGACACAGAGCATCTCCATCACTGCAGAAAGGTCTATGGGCAGAGCTTTCCACTCTGGACTCTCAGGTCTCCCTGGATCCAACGTTCTGTGGTTCCAGGCCTGACCCATGGCGGGGAGGGCAGGAGGGGGCTGCATTGTACAGAAAGAAGGTCTCGAGTTTACTATTGCATAAACTCAAATACCAGTGAAGTAACAGTGTAGCAGAATGCTCTTACAAGGGTGGCCTCTCGCCTTTTGTCCTCACAGTCCAATGACAGAAGCCCATCACTTGTCTGTAACAAGGCAGTCCTTTATACTCTTACAATGTGGTTCTTTGGCTAAAAGCAGGTGGCCCTCTCAAGGTCCTACTTCTCTTTAACAGAACCAGAGGTTATGGCATAATTAATGTCTCAGAAATACGTGTCCCACATTTTACTGTGTCCTCTCCTAGTTGTCCCCAGGCCATCTTGGGCTGACTGCCACCTTATATACCTCCTCACCGGTCACGGACAGAGTAAATGAGTCTAGGGAAAGGCCTGCCCTTCTGTAAGCATGAAGGAAAATCAATCCTGATCTCTCCTCATCCTTACAGATGGGGTCTGGCTTTCCAAATTCGGCCCACATTAGCAGGAAAGCCCAGTCTGCTCAAAGCCCAAAGGACATAATGAAGCACCGCCTAATGGAAGATTCACAGAGCTGGCTTGATTTATATTCTATTCTAAACCAATTTAGGGTTGACGCAAAAGCAAAAAAAAAAAAAATCTTTGAAGTTCTGAAAAACAAGACTTCAAAGATGTTTTCCTTTCTTCTTCAGATCTACTTTTTTTTAGACTGTTTTCTGCATGTCTAAACAAAAAAGTCTTTGTTGAGAGATTTCAGATCCTGATTGATTTAAAAGAGGCTTTGAAATCAAGGGACAATTAAATTTACTTTTAGCTACATAGAAGAGGGCATGGTATTTGCTACTGTCAGGCATTGTGGGGAATTTATCTTCATAAAATTCTACATTTCCTAAATTGAATTATAAACCCATTTTCCCTGGGAAAGATATAGTTTTAATCACATGGCCAAGCAAATAAGATTATGACTTAGATTTCTTTAAATACTTTCCAAAGAAAAACATTCTAATAGCTTTCTCTTAAGGTGCTCAACAAGTCTTATTATTTTGCTATTTCTCAGGAATACAGAAAGGAAGCATACAGGCTAAGAAGTTGTGTTAATTGCTCTAAATGCTAGAAATAATAAGACAAGCAAGTGTCCTATATGCCAGGCAAGAAGGACAAATAAAACAACATGGGTATGTATTTATCCAAGGCCTCATAGGAGACAGAGCTGAAGGAATTTGGAGGTGTGTTCTCCTTCAGGATCTCTTGATCCTTTGACTCACCTGAAGAGTGGGTTGTCACAGCACACACAGTGATACATTCCCGATTCCTTGTTATTCAGGTAGATCCCACTGAATGGCTGAAAGACAATTAGACAGACCGTGTTCAGGTTTCTCAGAACAGCAGCAGGAGATGATATAGTGGAGTTAAGTCCACGATGAAGTCTCCAAATAAAGGACTTGTTATACTAATTTGAAAAAGTGCAAATATCACCAGAGAAAAAATTACCATGCACCCAATGAAGCAGACTGTGGCCTTGTTTACACTCCAGCCTTTATTGTGCCAAATACTCAGATCATGACATTAATAATGCCTTGCATTTACATAGCACCTTTCATCCAGGAACAGCAAGGTCCATGAAAAGGGGCAAGAACAGTGCCTGGACTATGTAAGATTTCCATCTCCATTTCAAGTTAATACAATGGCAATCTAGTCTACTGCTGAAAACACTCTGAAATCTCGAATTAAAGATAGACTATAAATACCTAAAAAGCTAGCCCGGTGAGATTGGAGTTGTGCCTTTAATGTGCTTCACACAGTGTTTAGGACACTGTGCACTTAATAAATGTTAAACAATGAGCTAGGTTCTCCCAGTGCCCAAGTGAAGACTTGCATGAGATTACTATGTTAATGGATGAGATTACTATGTTAATGGATGAGATTCTTATGTTAACTGTAGCTTCCGGAGTTTGTAGTTTTCCAAAGGTTTCTGAGAGGAGCACAAGGAGACCTGCAGCAATGGGTGAACTGAGGCAACGTTTTTATTAAATGTTATTTTATTTTGCCAAGTAGATTTCACTGTTTAATAAAAAAGACCATTTTTGTCCAATTTCTTTTATTATCTCTTCTGGCAAAGAAAATTAAGGAAACAGAAACCTTTGCATGAGCTGACCATGAAGCACTGTCCCTTTTTGTGGGACAGAAGAGAAGCGGAGCACGGACTGGCTCACCGGCTCACAGAGCTGCCTGGGGACAGGCACTGGACTCTTCTGGCCGCTCTAGGTATCCCAACTCAACAAATCGACAGGCCAAACATTCAAATTCCCTATGTGGTGTTAACAGCACACTTTCAGTGAGCTAAATAATGGACAATTTCAAATTAACCTACTGAGCCAACCATCTGGGCACACTTGGATGTTTTTCCTCTTTAAAGACCCTAAACTTAGCTACAGAAATCCAAACAGTAGTGAGCTGGTCTTTTTATGGCCTGTCCCCAGGATGCCTGCTTCCAACACTGCTTCAAACAGGCATCTGTACTGAGGAGGTAGTTTCACACGTCTCCTTCCTGGGCTGATGGGACGCACACGTCCAAGAGCTTCCAGTCCTGAAGCTGGTCTAGAAAAGCCTACTCACAGGATCCAGAAAGTCTGATAAGATTCAAAATACAATTTTGCCATTGCAGAGGACAGCTGGACAGAGGAAGTGACAGGGAACTGGTACTATAGTTGAAAAAAATTTCAAATGAAAAGGAATCCTTAGCTGAAATGTTTGATGAAATGACATCTACGCATTGCCTCCCTGCCTGGGATCCTGATGTCTCACCCTTCCCTAATTATACATACATCCTAGCACTTATTTAGGGCCAAACTCAGCTGCCATCTCAGTTGTTCATTCTAGTGTCTACCAGACCTAGCATGTACCCAGTGCTGGGCTGGATGGGAAAAAAAAATCAACCCACAGTTCCTGCACTCAAAGAATGTGCTACCTAGTTAGGAAGAGGCATTTGAGCTGCCAGCGATAACAGCTCCGGCAGGGAGATGAGCAGGAAGTGTGGGTAGCACCAGTTCCTTTACAACTAGGGGGGTTTCCGGGAAGGCTTTCTGTGCCAGGTGATGTGTGAGACCAGGGTGTTTTTTTTTTTTTTTAAAAAACCCTTTTATTATTTTTTAAAATTGCACAGCTGAAATGATATTTCTTATAGGAAAATGCCAAAATGCTGTGCTGAATTTTGAAGGATGAGTAAGAGTTAATCAGATGAAGAACTGGAAGAGTATTTTAGATAAGCAGAGCAGCTTGGGCACAGCCCATGTGACAGAATAGGGCAAGGTGGAGAACAGAGAAAGGTGATGCTAGAAAGGCAGAGAGGGCCAGATCAGAAGGGGCTTTGCTGAGACCATGCTAAAGAATTTAAACTTTTCTGAAAATGGGAAGCCACTGGAAACTTAAACTGGGTGTGCACACAACAGCCAGGTAAAGAATGGGTTGGAGCAGGGGCAAGAAGACCCTGGAGGCAAAGAACAATCAAATGGCCACTAATGCAGGCCTGGATTTAGAGGTGGCAGTAGCAGTGTAAATAAAAAGGACAGATTCAGTCATTATTTAGAAAAGAAAACTAAAATGACTGACTGTATGGGGAAGGGGAACAGGGTCAGAGACAGAATGACATTCAAGATACTCCTTGGGTTTGCAAGACCTGTGCTAGGGCCCGGACGTTTGTTGAAGCCTAATCCCCAATGTGACAGTATCTGGAGGTGGGGCCTTTGGAAGGTGGCTCAGTCATGAGGGTGGAGCCCTCAGGAATGGGATTGGTGCCGTTATAAGAAAGCTGCTTTCTCTCCATCACGTGAGGACAAGCAAGAAGGTGGCATTCAGGAAGAAAGGTGACAAGCCAGGAAGAAAGCTCTCACCAGTCGTCGAGTTGCCGGCACCTGGATCTTGGATTTTCTAGCCTCCAGAACAGTGAGAAATAAATGTTGTTTAAGCCAGCAGTCTCCAATCTTTTGGGCACCAGGGACTTTTGGGCACGCTGCTCCTATGAGAATCTAATGCCTGATGATCTGAGGTGGAGCTGAGGCGGTGATGCTAGCGCTGGGGAGCGGCTGGAGATACAGATGAAGCTTCACTCCCTCGTCCACCGCTTGCCTCCTGCAGTAAGGCCTGGTTCCTAACAGGCCACGGCACTGATCTGTGGCCCGGGGGTTGGGGACCCCTGGTTTAAGCCACCCGGTAGTGAGCATTCTGCTAGAGCAGCCCGAGCTGACTACGACAGTCTATCTGGGCCAATGGGAGTTCTCCCTTCTTTGATCTTGTCATACAACATACCTGTTGCAAATAGATGAGCCTTGAAAAGGGATATTTTGTAAATAATTTCATATAGATCTATTTACAAAAGTGGGGACAGGGTCAATGGAAACCAGTGAGGGAAGGTGAAGCACCCTGGGCCAGTGACTGTAAGAATACACTGCCCCTACCAGGTCTTCGGGACAAAGGAAGGGGCAGTTACTAGAACCTGTGACACTGCAGCTGCAGGTGAGGGCTGTCTGCAGCGGCTGCAACCTGCACTGGGGAACACAGCTCCAGAGAGGACTCTGGATCCCGACTTCTCTCTCGGCATCCGATCTCGCCCACATCTCCCACTGGCCAAGCTCAATCAGTAGCCAGAGGGCAAGGGGGTTGGTTCCTCTTCTCAGAGCTCAGAGCCGAGCAACACACGTGGGAAGTGAATCCGTAGGGCAGACGGGATGAGCTGCATAAAGCCTACCTTCTATTGATATTTGACTTTTAGTTAGTGCTCAACAACGCTGTAAACTCCTTTGTCAACCTAGCAGGGTGTTGGCATATTACTGCTGTCCAATAAAAACATGTGTAACTGAATTTTGAGTCACCAAATAGAAAGTTAAGATGTTTTATTTTTCTTTCCTTAGCCTCATGAAGCTAACAAAGGCTTATAGTTCTGCAATGTTCTAAAATGTTAAATAAGGAAATGGATCGAGTGAAAAGGATTTATAACATTAGTTAAAATAATGGATGAGGCTCATTTTGTAAAATGGCCAAACATACAGAGTATATTGCACCATCTGTTTGAGAATCCCACAGATTTACTGTCCTAAACATCTGGCAGCTCATCTCCAGGCTCTGTGTAATATACTAAACTCTTCCTGGCTCTGTCCCTGAGAACAGGGCTGGCTTAGAATACTTTAGGAATACACACAACTGTAGAAAGCATCACATATGGCTCCCTTGTGCCATCTGCAATAATGGTGAATGCAGTTTCTTTCCCAGTGAAGGTTGTATTAAAATCCCACCCCCAGCAAGTTTCCAAAAATACCAGTTTTTCATGAAAATCTATCAAGACCTGCTGGCCTAATGACTTTAGTATCAGAGAAGTCAAGGGTGAGACCATGATTATACGGCCACATACACACTGACAGCCACCTGAACTTTTCAAGGACTGTTAAGGTAAAGATATACTCTACAACTCTGCAAAACCATTGTGCTGTGGTCCACTTTGTGGGGTCTGCTTCACAAATGAAAGCATCTAATAACCAAGTTCAATAGCTATATTCTAGTGGCTGTATTTGGGTCTAAGACAGACAACTTGTTAGGAAATGCAGCACTATAAAAATGGTATTATAATCAGGAACCAATGAGGACTGTTCTCCCAGGAAATGAATGAAAGCTAAGATTGTTGAATGCAGTGTAAATAATGTTTTCACAGCCATTTATGTTCTGAGTGCTAGGCATATACCAACGATGGCAAATGCTACTAAGGAAAAGGACCAGTACACCCAGCTCGGGGCTGAGAAAAGGCTTCCCTGAGGACATGAGGTTTGAGCTAAGAGCTGAAATACAGGTTTGAATGACTGGGGGGATGGTGGTGGGAGAGAACACAGGGTACCAGGGCTGTAAGGGAGAAGGGAGCCTGGGGGGAGGGAGTTGAGAGCTGAAAGGACAGTGGGGCCCAAGTGTAGAGATCAAGAGGAAAAATGGTGGATTTGAGGATGGGGGTGGGAGGTAGAGACAGAGCCTTTAGGGCCTTATTAACTACCTAAAAACTTTTCTCTTTACCTAAAAAGCAGTGGGGAGTCACCGAAAGATTCTGAGCAGGGGAGTGATGTGGTCAGATCTGTGTTTTGAAAAGATCTCTGGTGGCTGTGTGGGGAATGACTAGATGAGGAGCAAGAAAGGCTGTGAGCAGAACGGCTGGAGGCTCCTGCAATCGACAAGTGAGAGGCGGAGGGAACCTGGTCCAGTGTGGCAGCAAGAGACGTGGAGAGGAGAAGAGTGACTGGAAGGTTACTTAGGAGGCGGAATAGACAGGTGGGGTGATGGAGGGTGGAGAGCGCCATGTCCAGAAACCAACATGTTCTGGCTTCTAAACGAGATGGATAATGATGACTTGAGGAGAACAATGGAGCGGACCAGATTTGCAGAGTAGATGATGATGAGTTAGGCGCTGTAACTAGATCTGTTCCAACCCTCCCCTGTCCCTTGCATCTAATCAGAAAATTGTACATCCACTTAGCTTACAGGTTCAGTTCCTTTTTCTCTGGTGACGTAGAATTGCTCTGGAGTCAGCTTCTTTTGCCATTCGCTCTTGGTGAGAAATGGATCATGTTTTGTATAAAACCCTGTATGGTAAATAAGAAATTTTAAATTAAAACAAAAAGGCAAATGACCTTTAGTTCCTTAACTTCTCTCCTAAAGTGCACTGTCACCTAGCAGAGTCAGTCAGTCCCTTCCCCTCTCCCAGTCCTTTATTCTTCACAGGGACCGGAGAAAAAAGTTCTGGTACAAAAAACTTTAATTGAGTCATTAGTTTAATAAGAAATGAGGAGTAAGCAGACAGCTTGTTTTCTGGTCTCCCTCCCCGCTCCACACCCCCCCGCCCCCGCCCCAGGGCATAGAAGCTTAAGAGGCAGCTGAAATATGAAATAATGCAGAATAAATTCTCCTAAGATACCTAAGGGTAGAAATTGATCCTTCTTCCATTACTATGTTGAAAGCAGTAGTTCCTGTCAGATGCAGCTGGGAGTAGTGAGTTATTGGAGAGGAAGGGACGTTGAACTGATGGGTTATTAAACTCCTCTCCCTTGCGGGTTTATAAAGATATCTCTGATTTTGTTTGTCAAGGGAGGTCTTTATTAAAAAATCTTGAGTGGAAAAAAGAAGAGACTCCTATAGCATATCCTCNNNNTATAGCATATCCTCCTGAAAAGGAAACTGAGACCCACCTTAATCTATTCTTATACGTAACACTTTTCCTCCACATTTTGTTTCCTTTCTTCTTCTCTCTCTGGATTCTATTTTACTACTTTTATTCCAATGAATGCAAACAAAGCAACTAGGGCAATACAGTATTTGGGATCTATAGCCTGCAGAGGGCCAACTAGTAGTTATATGCAGATTTTCGACACTGTGTCCCAAGCCCAGGCTTGTTCCAGGGTCAGTTGTACTCTCTTTAGCCAAAGTGTGTGTGTGTGGGGGGGGGTCAGGGAGGGGGGGGGGTTAAGCCCAACTGTATAATAAAGTTTTAATCATTCATCATTAAAATTTGAAAGGCTCTCATAATCTGTCCACCACAATTTACATACAAGAACATAGAGGCCCAAAGGGTGAGTAACCTGACCACAGCATTGAGTGTGAAATGTTAAACACCTGTGATGTCACCACCACATGTCAAACATGTCAAAGTCATATTTGAAATTCATTTTTGGTTACAAAAAATTGCTAAATAATCTCTCAACAAGAAAAGACATATCTTTATCACCAGGTCATAATAATGTATGGTAGGGTATTTTCGGTATTGCATATTATTGATTGCTTACAGTCATTTACATTTTATTAAAGGATTTTTACCTGTTAAATATATTACAAGTTATCCTTTCTTAAATAGTTTTTATAGGGCTACAGGAATTTCTTTTTTACTATGGAAATATACTTCTCGAATTTTCTTATGGGAATATAGCTCAGTTATACACAATTTTTCAGAAACTCATCTCTTGGGGAGCAAAGCAAAATGTATTTATGTGACAATTATTACTCCTCAGTGGCTTTCAGAGTTAACATGAAGAATGCCAAGTAATAAATGGAGAAGGAATGATAAAATTTTAAAAATTATTGTTTTTGTAATTGCTAAAATAACTCAAATAAGAATCATCAGGGGATTCTAAACCTCCTGGGTGAAAGACTGTTGAAGAATGAAATAGTCAAACATTTTCAAAATATAATCCCAAAGATTATTAATTACAAGAAAATATGCTCGTAGAAAAATCTAGAAGTCACCACCTTAACTAAGTAAGCAGTTAGTATCAGCCAACAAGTGGGGCAAGCTGACATCAAGTGCCTCCAGGTATGACATCTGCCACTGCGCTGAATCTGTTCTCAGGGAGCTCACTGAGGACCCGAGTGAAGCCTAGGGACACTTCGCTCTTATCTCATTTACTTCTCAGTAGTGCTGATACTCTCTTTTGGGGTACATTCTATTCCCTTGGCTTCCATGACACCAAATTCTCTTGAGTCTCCAGTTATTTCCTCACTATTCTTCAACTCCTCTTTCTTTAGCCACACCTTGGTCTGCTTCAGAGGATGCAGGGGTAAAGCAAATAGACAAGAATCACTGCCCTTATAGAGTAGAGGGAAAATTACATAAGAATGTACAACTTGAGGTTATTTTTCAAAAATCACAAAGGAGATTAAAGAGAATGTGTGTGTAAATGTATTTGTCTGTGTTGTGAGTATGAACACATGCACATGCACACACAATTTTGAATAGGAAAGGCCTATGAAGATGACATATCAGCAAAGACTCAAAAGAAATGAACAAACATGCCGTGTGAATGCGTACCTAGAAGAGCATTGCAGGCAAGAGGAAAAACAGGTGGGCTGGACCTGGCATGTTGATGGACAGCAAGGGGGCCAGAGCCACTGGGGTGGCATGAGGAGGGGAAGACTAGTAGAAGTGAGACTAGAAAGGTAAGGGGGGCCCAGGGCATTTAGGGCCTTAAAGGCTATTGCAAGGACACTGGCTTTTACTCTGAGTGAATTTTGAGGGTTAGCAGAGGCATGGCATGATCTAACATATTTTAAAAATGATTAGTGGCTGATAGACTTTAAAAAAATCAGACAGGGCAAAGGCTGAAGCTTGGAAACCAATATGAAAGCAACTTGAATAAGCTGGCTGAGAGATGGAAGAGATGGAGAGCATGAGACAAAGAAAAGAGCTGGGGTCACGACTCCACGGCTTTGGTCAAGCACTGGAAGACGGGGCCGACAACAGGAGGAGTAGGTTTGAATGCCTGGTCTTGGATGTAAGTTTTAACATGTCGATAAGTTATTCAAATGGAGATACAGGTAGGCAATTGGATATACGGACTTAGAATTCAGGGAGACGTCCAAGGTAGAAATGTCCATCTGGGACTCCTCAGCATTAAGATGCTATTTAAAGCCATGAGACTGGAGTCCCCAAATCAGTGAATATAGACAGAAGAGAGGGGCCCAAGGGCTTAACTCGGAGGCACTCCAAAATATACAGGCTGAGGATATGAGGAGGAACAGACAGAAATGGGAAGGAAACTGCAAGAATGTGGTATTGTGCTGGTGACCTGCAAAAGAGCAGTTTAGGTGAAGTGTAAGTGAATCTGATTGGAATAGATTTAATGAGAGGAAGGAAAGGGATACTGTGCCTACAGATCAGTATCATTTGAGGAGTTCTAGAGGAAGCTGGAAGGGAAAGTGAGGTCAAGAGCATGTTTTAATAAAAAATGAGAAAAATCACAGTATTCCAATGTGCTGATGGGAATGATTCAGTGAAGATGATGAACTGATGACATAAGAGAGAAAGGGGAGGATTGTGGAAATACTCTTTACCTTGAATAGACCAAATATGGGAGACCAATCAAATTGAGAAAACTTTATTAACTACATAAGCTTTAGATAACTACTCAAGATGACAATAAAGGAGTTTTACAAAACAATACAAGCTTAACTGCCAACAGTATGGTGGGAACGTCTTTAAATCATTTTAGGCTGGGTTACTTGTTTTTGTTGTTTTAAGAACAAGTAGGATCACAACTAGTTTTAATGGGTGTGGGCTATTTGTTTAAGCAAAAGGGAAACATAAAGCATTTCATTTTAGGCAGCTTAAAAGACAGGTTGATGTATATGTAAGCCTTCAACCTAGGGCAAGATGCCAAAAGAAGGCCAGTGCCATTGTGTTAGAGTGATCTAGGCTGGGTCCTGTCGTATAAGGACACCCTAAATGCTGAAAAATATAAAGGTAAAAGTAAGAACAGGCTTTGCTAGTTAGAATTAACTATTCTTGATTCCTCCTCCCAGAATCTAAACTCTGGTCTTGAGGAGAATTTGTGAAATCTGAACCCTGGCTAAAACTGACACCTGTCAAGGAATATCTGTCCTTTGAATATCTGTCCTGCCATGTTGTTCCACATGTATTAAAAGATCTTGCATTATTTTCATGGATTTCTAAGAGGACGACTGACTTTTGGTTACCAAGGTTGGAATTTATAGTCTGTAAAGCTGTCGCTATCTTCCTATGGCCTTTTGGGCAGGAACTGAAATAGGATTAGAGAAAAAAACCATTATCTCCTGGAAATACTGCTCTTAGTGTCTTTCAACATGTAATACAATATAATAGGTGACACTAGAAAGTGGGAATTCAAGAAGGGCTACTATAGTTCAGTGGGACTCCCATGCTTCAGCTTTGAGCCTAGGGCATAAATCCTGTATAGGCCCCCAGCTGCCCCTCACCAGCTCTGTATTTATCACACCTGTTAGAGAGTGACTACCTGTTTTCAGATACCCATCTTCGTCCTCTGCCTAACCTTTTTTTAAAATTTGTAATATTTTTATTGTTAAACAAAAGAATTACTCCTTCATCTAAATATAATAAGTACATTTTCATGGCTCTTCTAATCCTTATCTATCTGTACCTTTTACACTATTATCAATGTGTCTGAAAGGTTTTATCAGTGGGCCACAATGTTCAGACTAGTTGATGATGCAGCAATTGAAACACCAATTATGCAACATTTAGTTGTAGATCTGCCAGCCTGGATGACTGTGTCAAAGGAAGACAGACTCTACCTTGATAGAAAAATGATAAATGGCCAGTTGGATGCTCTCAGGTCAGAGTATACATGGTCTGCAACGCTTAAAAGAAGTTTAAACTGGGTGTTAGGAGCTGAATTGTCACCTGCCCCTCAATTCATATGTTGAAGTCCCAACCCTCAGTATCTCAAAAAAAGAGGCCATTTGGATGGGCCCTAATTCAATGTGACTGGTGCCCTTGTGTGAAGAGGAAGAGACACTAGGGATATGAAAGTAAAAAGAACAGGCCATCTGCAAGGGAAGGAGAGGCCTCAGAAAAAACCAACACTGCTGATACTTTGGACCTGCAGATCTTGGACCTGCAGACTCCAGAACTGTGAGGAAATAAATATACTTCTGTTGTTTCAGTCACCCAATCTGTGGCATTTATTTATGGCAGCCCCAGGAGAGTAATATACTGTGCTTTAGGCAACGACTAGTTTGAACGAAAATTGCCTTATAAGTAAATTCTGTGTAGCTTTACCAAACAGCAATTTAGGCACACATACATACAACACACGACAAGGTCTCGCTTGGGAATGTGTAATGCCTTTTGGATGCCAGTAGCCATGAAGCAGGATTCAGCGTTGGTTTCCCTGTCTGCGTGTGTGTGTGTGTGTGTGTGTGTGTGCACGCGCGTGCACACACGCTCCTGTTTTCTGTCTTCAATCCACATAATTTGCACCTCGTGAGGGTCCTTTGGGGGACTGTGTGTCTTCAGATTCCTTATGCATTCTCTTGTTATCTGCACTACTCAAAAGTTTGGCCGTTGCTGCTATTGCATTCAGTGGCTACACAGCTCCACCTTGAACTATGCTTTGATGAACTTGGATTCCCTAGGGTTCCTTTCTCTCTTTGTGCTGTGATTTGCACAGGCTATCTTTCTTGTTGGGAGCCATACGATCCATGAGGTGGCCCTTGATTTGCTCATCTTTAAGTAAACACACACTCATTTGGTCACCCACTGGTTACACCCAGAATGGTTTTGCTAAGCAAAATATAGCCACAGTTGCTATATTGCCAGTTGTCACACATGAGCCAAACTTGTTTGAATAAATACTTGTTGAATACTAAGGGAACCTATTAGGAACTGGCATAAAAAGAACTCCCAGCCCACTCTAACCAGCAGAACTAATCTCTCTCACGAGAGTGACTGTACTGTTTTAACCTTATGTCAGGATGGTCTCTTAGCAGAGTTTCTCTTGAAAGAATGTTTTCCTAAAAAAAAAAAAAAAGAAAAAAGAAAGAAAGATTGTTTTTCTTTAGGACTGTTCTTACTTTATTTCAATTTTCTTTGTCAGTCGGGATGACAAAATCACAGGGGCTTTGCCTCTGGCATATCAGAAATCTCAGTTCTGGAGAACAATCCTTTGTTACTTTTAACATCTAATACATCATTGCTCTCTCTCTCAACCTCCCCCAAGTCCACAGCATGGATTAAATGTGGCTACATTTTCTTTCTTTCCATTTATTTATATAATTATAACTAACATTTACTGTGTGCTTACTGTCAATCATTGCAATAAAGCTTTTTAAACTCTTCTTTTTCCATTTATTCTACACAAAATACTCTATTACCATTATCCATATTTTATAGAAGAAAGAACAGGTTTAGGCTTACCAAGTTCAAGTCATGCCAAAGACACAGAACCGTAAGTGACACTGTCCACACCGAAGCCCTTAACCACAGAACTATTACTTATTTATCATTTTTAATGAATGCAAAATAGTTTCTTTGAACTTTCATAGTTTACATAAGCATTCCTTAACTGATGGACATTTGGGTTATAGCCAGTTTCTGGTTCTTAAGAGTAGTGCTCTTTTGAATTATTTCCTTAGGATAAATGTCCAGGAGGAGGTGTCTGATAAGTTACACAACTCCTGTTATGTATTGGTGTCTGGCCAAATTTTAATGTTGCTAAAGAACTTCACATCCAGGGCCATTCATCAGGGTGTTTCTGACAGCACTGAGTGCAAAGTTAAGGACAAATTTCCGCTGAAACCACTAGCCTACAAAGGGGAAAGGAGAGCTCCAGCTGGCAAATGTTTCCATCACCTGCAATTCTCAGCAAACACGGTGGGTGCACAATGAATATGATTAGAGACACCGGGGTTCTGAAGGCCATGAATGGAAGTCATGTTAGATCAGCTATCACTCCACAATGCTAATGCTTTTATTTATTTAACACTACGTTCTGAAAACCTCAGGGAATTAAAAAAAAAAAAAAAAAAAAAGAGTTCCAAGTAACTGGGTACATTTTCAGCAGTTAGGTATCTCTAAATGTCTTCCATGGACACAGAACTGAACTAGATTCAGAGATGGGACAGCTGCGCAGTTGCCCAGTAACCTGAAACATACCTGAAATACAGGTGACTCTGTAGTAAAGAATGAAATGTAAATGTGCCCCAGTCCGCTAGAGGAGCCAGAAGCATTCTGCAGAAAATGCGCACTCTCCCCCCCCCGGTCTGCCTCACTGCCACTGACAATGGAGAGGAGGAAAGGGGATACTGCGCTCAGAGATCAGTCTTTCGAGGAGTTCTAAAGGTAGCATGAAAGGAAAGTGAGGTCAAGGCTCAAAAGTCCCTATGTTTCCCTGGGTCTAGGAAACATACATCTCAAAAGTCCCTATGTTTCCCTGGGTCTAGGAAACATACATAGAAATAGAGCAGGGCAGGGAGCCAATCCACAGGAACCCAAAGTCTGAACTGCCTGTTTCTAAGGACTAAAAGCAGAGCTCGAAGCGGGGACAGTGTCAAAGACGAAAGGTCATCTCAGGAGATCGCGCGGGTCTGACTCCACCACTGCGGTTATTCACCTGGAGTCCCAATAGAAGCGTCAGGGGCTCCGGTGCCCGATATTTTATGCAAAACGAAGAAAAAAAATGTGTGAACGTTTAAGGAGCAGACCTTTCCTCCAATCACCCCAGGGGTCAATGACTCTCCGCTTCCGCCCCTCCAAGTTTACAACCCACTGTCCTAGCCGGGTCCACAACCTGCACTCGGGCCCCCAAGTTGCGGCAAGTGAAGTGAAACTGAAAGACCGAAAGCCGGGTGGCGGCGGCGGGGCCTGCGAGGCCCGCGTCCTACCTGCGTCCCCGTGTTCGGCCCTCGCGCCAAGGTCACCGCTGACCGCCTTGCCCCGCAAAACCCGCGGAGGCGCCTCTCGAAAACGTTGGGCCCACAGGGCGCGGAAGACATGCGCCATAATGCTGCTGCCCGCAGTCCCCGCCCACCGCGCC
>KE755264.1:24360-50948 GCA_000465285.1 Eidolon helvum | reverse complement strand
TCCCTACAGTTATGGTTTCAGCTTTGTTTTCTGGTTTATACAAACTGAGAATAATTCTGGATTACCTACTGAGTTGCACACTGCCATTACTCCCTTAAATGAATCCTGTTTTAAATCTTGTCTCTATCCGTATAATTTGTCATCGAAACTGGGACTCTTTTTGAGAATGAAAAACGAGATGCTTTTAATAATTACAGACAGCAGGTGGACGTCACTCTCTCTGTCCAGCAGCTGCCTACAGCGTCTCATCTGCAACAGTGACTCCTTGCTCAGCTTTCTGCTGTCTGGCTAAGCTGCAACTTCCGCTAGCCTTTGGATTTGACCCTTGCAGGGCTGAAAGAACTTCCCAGGATTTATTACTGTCCTGTGTAGAGATCCACAAGTAGAAACTCCTGATAAGGGTAATAACGCAGCTAACATTTACAGACCTCTTATTATAAGACAGGCATTGTGATAAGCATTCTATATACTTTATTGAATTCTTCACATAACCTAGTGAAATTGCTTCCATTTTGAGCAAAAAGATAGAGAGACTTAAAAGAGATTAGTTTTCCTGAGGGCACATATCTAGTGAATGCAGTTTATACCTGATCCCAGATCTGTCTGCCTACAAATCTTCATGTTCTTAAATACTATAATATAATCTTTCACTGTAAAAGAATATTTTAATAGAGAATATATCTATCACGATAAATATCTATAAACCAAATGAAGGTATAAGAGGATAAAATTAATGTTAAAACTTCTCACCATTCTATTTTTCAAAAGCTTTGATTTTTTACTGAGTCTTTTTTTATGCTTACACTGTGTCTTTAGACTTCCTCTAATATAATCAGAAAACTCACTTTATTCAATCTGTTTCTTACCTGCTATCCTTCTCTTATTAACAACTATCATAACATTGATCACATAACATCTATTTCTTAGACTAACAAGCCTCAAAAGTTTGGAGTTGTAAACCTCAACAGTAAAAATATTTGAGCATGTGCTCAATAACTGTATGTTTAGAAATTACATATGCATATCAATACAATAATAGATTGTGTGCATTATAGAACACACTTCAAAATGGAAATAAAAACTATGAAATTAGAGTAAACATAAATTCTAATAATCATCCCACATCCCAAAGGGTTATCTTGTCTCCTTCCTGAAAGACCACTCTGTAAACTCACCATTTCACTAGTGCACCTCAAATGTCAACATGCATACAAATCACCAGGAGACTTTGCTTTGAAAGCAGATTCCGATTCAGTGTGTTTAGCGTGGGCCTGAGAGTCCATTTCTAACAAGCTCTCAAGTGATGCTCATGTAGCTCACACACTGCGTAACAAGAACTTAAGAGATCAGCACTTAACTTAGCTCGACTTAGGCTTCTCTCCTCCAGGGGGTAAAATAAACAGCTGCTTCTAAAGTCAACTTTCCATTACCATGAGCAAAAACGAGGAACATTATTTTTTAAACCATACAACAATCACTATCCACAGTAATGTATAACATCAAAGAACAAATCTGAAATGTAAATAACCATCATGCCTTGCTTGACATGATGGTTAAACTCAAAATATCATAAACTGATTTTGTTTTCATATGCTTCTTTTCTATCACCAAAGATGGCAGTGAATAAAAATTTTAAAAAGAGAATTAAAAAAAAAATTGATTAAAACATGTATTTTCATCTGTTCCCAACATGAAATAAGTAGGCAGGAAACCAATGGTTTACTATTATTATCAGCTGACAATTATGCCTATATTGACAGAGTCATAGAAATCAGGTTTTTTCAAAGTTTTTAAATAAATGCAAAGTAAGAATGGCCAAACAAAGTATACTATTTAAAAATCCTATCTTAAATTTATACAACTTAAAAGGTCCAAACAGTTTAAATGTACCGAACTTTACCTATGAAATTTGGGCAAATTCAGAATATAAGCAGAATAAAATTGGAAAGCATTTTGGTCTTCTTGTTAGCCTTGCAGTTCCCTAACAAAACCCTAAAGTTTAATATCACTCACTGCATAAGAACATTTCATGCCGACTCTCCAATAATTTCCAACAGTCAAATACACCACACAAAAACTAACATCGTACCCCAATTTCAATTATTTACCTTGTCAATCATTTTTCTTGCTTCCACTTCCTCACTGTTGGGATTCTCTAACTCAACGGTATAAGTACCCTTGTCACTTTGGTCATCATCATTATCCTTTTCAGAAGTGGCAGAAGTGGCTTGATTTTTTAACAATTTATCCATCTCCTGGCTCGGTCTGTGCCCGAGACTCCCTGAACTTCTTAACAATGCGGTTTGGAGGAAGGGAATTGACACCGATGGCTCCTCTGATTTCTGTTTTAACAATTTCCCATGTGGAACACCATGCCCCCCTCTGTGATGCGCAGAGCTAGTCTGTAAAGACAAAGAAACCACTTTGGCATCTGCTGTTGGAGACTTTGTTTTTTCAAGTTTTGTATGTGGTGTTGAGTAAGTAGTTTCCTGACACAAGATTCCCGCACTCTGAGGACAAGAACACGGCCTTCTCTTTCTGGGACTGTCTCCGTCAAAGAACGCAATCATAAAAGCGGTCTGACTTACAACAGCTTGGTCTTGCCGCCTTTCGGTGGCCTGGGCCTTCTGCAGCTTTTTCTGTTCTGAATGGTGGCGCCGTAAGTGCTCCTCGAGAGTCGCGCGTTTGCTGCAGCGCCTGTGAGCCCCGGCATTTTCTGAGTCGCTCTGTGTGCCATCATCATGTTTATTTCCTGGACACAAAAAGGAAACCGCATAATAGCGAAGGAAAAAATCCCATGCAGAAAATTAGAAGCGCATACAAAAGTGTCATTTGTTTTGCCCCCTTTCCCATTTTCAATCCAAAGTCATATGTTCTTTTCAGTAACAGGCTCTGCAAACTTCCCTCAACTGCAATGCTTACACTCAAACTGGATCAACCAACAATGAGGTCTTTATAACAAGTGAATAGGATTGTCTTTCTCCACATTTTAGCTTTATAATGATTTATCAATGTCTGAACGGATAAACAATGCTGTATCATCTGTGATATTCTGTATCTGAAACATCATATTATTGGACATTAATCCTGCCTTCAAAACTTATACTTTATTTAAACAATGGAAAATTTGTTTCTATGTCTGCAACTTACTGGATTTCGTTAACCAATGTTACCATAATAAAAAAATTAAATTAAAAAAATTGTTTCTAGCATTAGAGAGGAAAAGAGCCAGAAAGAAGAATGATTCCGCTGAAATGCTTATCATTAACAGGAAACAAGAATACAAATGACATAAAATGTGATGAATCTAAGCTTGTAATGATGTACACTACCTACATAAGTATAGTATATGTTTCTTTTTTAATAAAAAGATGCAAGTTTATAGTTTCCACAAATTACCATAAAATCATTTCTAAATGTCTTTCTAACTAGGAGAATTTTTGAAAATCTGCATTTGTGCTCTAAAGTCTGATGGCTTCAAAGAGTTAAATAAAGCATGCTAAAAGGCCTATCATGAAAAAACATAGTCTATAAAATCCTATATAAATCTAAGTATGTACTGGGCAGATGGCATGGTGTTAAATATAACCATATAAAAATCTATCTGTCTTCTCCATAAAGCATATAGAGTCAAGTTAAATTCTATTTGAATTTTGTAACATCAGCTTTCTAACAGAGCTTTTTTACTACCCTTCATAGTTCTATTAGGGATTAAATTAAATCTTTATGACAATTACTTGATTTTTCATTGATTTATAATTCTCATTACCTAAGTAATAACATTAGAAGAAATAATCAAATAATTACTATGTTGTTATAGCATGGAATTATAGTCAAGAGTTATTCTATACATGTTTTAGATCGAATCATAAATGAAGGCTTAAATGATGGCTTCTTTAGAAGAAAGCTATAAATGCATCTAGTGAACCAGGTGTATTCCAATGCATCCGGGACTAAATCTGATTTTTAACTTTTCCCAGGCTACAAATTTTAATCTGAATACCTGCTGAATAAGGTGGCATCAAATAAGATGATCAGAACCGAAAAACCTGCAGGCTAGGAGAGACAAGGAACACTATGTCCTGGGAAAAAAAAGGTGAGTTTTAATAATCATGGGGTTGTTTCTAATAAATTTAGACATTACCAATTGGTGCTAATGATTTAACACCAGAGGACTGGCTGTAAAAATGTGGTATAAAAAAGGAGTGAGAAGACTCAGAAGAAAGGCGAGCAAACAAAAGGGTGGCGTTTTGCAAAACAGGAAAGGGAAGCAAAGGGAGTTAACGAGATGGAAATAAAGGGCTTGGGGGCGCTCCCAGCACAGTCAGAGAGGGCAATAGTATAAACCTCTGGTGACAACAAATCTGAAACTCTTTCTTCAAATGAGTAACTATTCAAAATGCAATCTGAAAATAAAAAAAAAAATGTGTTTAATTAATGACTCTGTACCTCGGGTAATTGAGGATAGCAGATGGAATGCAAAACCAAACAAAATCACTACTTCAAATATAAACTCACAAAAAAACATGACACTTTATAACCTATTTCAATGTTGCACTGGACATATTGAAAAGAAATCCAGTTTATAAGAGCTGGATATAACTAAACTCTAATATTTCCTGCATAAGAAGACCAAATAACTCATATCACACACACACAACATGAAAACACCATTTTTACAGAATTTTGTTCTCGTACCAACTTATAAAATTTGGCACTTAAGTGGTGTCAAGCCCCTTCAGTATCTTTTCCTTAAGTTATAGATTAACAAGTCTACTTTAATTTATAGATCAGCTATTTTCTTTTTGGAAAATATTATTCCTTCTTATATTTCTCAGTGTCATACAAGGGGAGACATCTGACCGGAATTGCAACTTCTGTTTTCATTCAACACAGAAAAATCACTAGGAAGCCTTCCTGGCCAAGTATCTTTCTGTTTTGTCTCTCATTAACCAAGCCTAAATAAGCTGAACTTCTTTTAGCATTTTTTTTTTAATGCCTACAGCACCTGGTCTTCCTAGGTGGCCTCCCATCCAAGTACTAAGTAGCAGGCCCGACCCTGCGTGGCTTCCGCGATCAGCCGGGATTGGGCGCATTCAGAGTGGCGTGGCCGCGGGCTCTTTTAGTACTAGTGTGGAAGGTGAGCTGCACCCAGTCAGTAGCTGTGGCCAAAAGGAGCTGCAACCCTCCTAAAGGGTGAAAGTGTAGGGGCTTTGTGAACATGATTTTCCTCACTGTCCCAAAGCACATGCACTTTATCTTCGTAGAAGCAAAGTTTTATTTTGTTTTCTTTTGCCTACTTTCAAGTTTCTGACTGATCTAACCAGTTGCTAAGAATCTAGTTATTATAAAATTGTTATTATCTGCTACAATTACATTTATTTAAAGCCTAGGTATATATTTTTGATATCCTAAAGTGTAAAAAATCTTTATAAATGAGGGCAGCTCTGATTTTGGGGAAAAATCAAATGTTATTCGTAAATATATCTGGAAAAAATAAAATGGATCTATCTTTGACCAAACTAAGTAAAATTCACAAAGACATTATTCTGGATGGCTGGTAAAATGGCCTGAAGGCAAATCCAGAGGGCTTCTAAACAACAGCAACACACTAGAATATATGTCTGCCCATAAATCAGCTTTGAGGGATGATAGAAATATGACTATATAATCTCTGATAAGGTTTCCAAATAGCTAATCATTAAGGTGTAAATATAATGTGAATGTGGGCATTAATGCCTCTATTTAGGATCAGACTTCTTTAAGAGAATGATGGCTTACAAATAACAGGGAATATGGAAAATAGTGATAACGACTAAAAAGTTACAATAAAAGGGTTTAATACAGGCATTTTTTAAAAATAAGTTTTTAAAAGGATCTTTTAGCTTACTTTTTATATATTTATTCAGAGTGATTTTAAAAAGACGATGTTATTTCTAAATTTTCAAGGTTTACATTAACTTTTATACCATACTAGAATATATGTATTATTTAGCCAATTCATAAGATGGTCTGTTTACAAACGGGTAGCTTTTATTTGTAAACTTTAACCTGTACATACATATACAGGTCTCAACTATGTATTTAATACTATCTATAAGTAAAAGATGGTAATCACATGTCAAAGTACATATGCCAATACATATGCTTATAATTATGGCCTATTATCAAATGGCTTAAAATACAGTAATAGATTTTAGCAAAGAATTAAGTAACCTCATCATCTCACCTACCCTGAAATATCATGGAAGAAAATCAGAAACAGGTATTTCTTCATAACTTGATCAGATTCCCAGGGCATAAAGTAGGAGTTAAGCCAGGGTCTGTCTTGTCATTGATAGTTATTCATTGTTTATTCAAATGACTGAGTACCTACCACGTACTCAGTCCCAGGGGAAGTGTTAGTGATACAAGGTTAGTAACATGTAGGCTCTAACCTTAATGAGCATTTTTTAAAGCTCATTAATTCCTTGTATAGTAACAGAATGGTCAGATTAACATATAATCACTTCCCTCAGGCAGCTTGTTAAATAAAATAAAGTAACACAAAACTGTATTTAGTAACTCTAAAGTAAATTTAATTTGCAAAACCAATGGGAAAAATTGATTAGCTAATACCTCAATGTATAGGTATAAAGATTATGCTAATTTTGCCAAGTATTATACTACTAAGCATAGAGAAAAACTATTTTACAAATTAATTGTGACTTTTATAATAATCTTACTTTTGAAAAAAATTTTAAATCGATTGATTCCCAGGATCTCTATCATAAAATTTTTTGTTTCATGAGTAACCTCTGAGAACAGTATGAAACACTTTATCAACAATGTGACTATATTACCAAAGTAGAACTTTTGGCCTATTATCAAATGGCTTAAAATTTAAAATCTAGATATCGACATTTTACTGGAAGCATCGCAATAGAGAATAGAATTGAACACATCTTTTCCTTAAATCAAGAAAATGATGAGAATTTTCTTCTAGGGAATTCCACTGGTGAACTGAATAAGTCTTTATTTCCATAGGAAAAAGAGCCACACTTTGTGGCATAAATCTAAATTTACAAAACCACTATGGTTTTGGCAAGAAAATGAAGGCAGACTATTTTGAATAAGTCGGACGCAGGCAGTATGGCTCGCTTTTGAGCTTTAAAATCAAATATAAACCTTGGAAAAACGGAAGCTTCCTACCACGTGATTACTAATCTAATCGTAGTTGGGCACCCATGAAGGCTGAATTTTCTTTAGTGTAAGATAGGAAGTTCCGAAACGATCAATTGACTTTACCTTTCAACCTTTTCAAGTAAACTGGAACGTCACTTTTAATACTTTTGGAATCCTCTTCCGTTCTCTCCCAGACCATCTGAGGAGGGTTGTTCTGTGCTAGCCAGTCCGCTACTTTGTTTTCTGGTGCCATCATTCCCGTTTGAATCCCCGGCAGGTCTTGAGTTCCAGGAGAAGACTTCTTTGACTTGTGGCGCTGCTCAGAAGTAAATTTTGTCACATGGTCTCTAATAGTTACCTTTCCTGGGGTACTGTCATCAAATTCAATGGTAAAGGAAGCGTGCCCTGCACCTGCTGTGTGGGGACTCGGTGTGTCTTTTGTTGGGATTTCATGAATAGTGCTTTCTGTTATTTGTGATGGTTGCTGAAATTCTTTTGTAGGGATTTCAAAATAACTTGGTTCCCTACAGAAAGGAAAAAGTACTTCTTCGTTTGCAGCTGCAGATTGTTCCTCGACTTGCTTGGCATCTAAGCTGCACCCTAATGAGAAAAATAAGAGAAAATTCAAAATATTTGGGAGCTTCTAGCATTTGAGGGAGTATAGTAATGGCCATTTGTATTACTTCAAGAGAATCAGAAGGCAGGTCACAGTCTGGATGAAAAACAATGGCAAATCTCAGAGAGAAGAAATAATTTGGATTATAAACACGGCATTCGGTTACTAGTAGGAGATGCAAGATAAGCAGCAGCAATGACAAAGGAAAGCAAAGCAGTTAAGAGATGGGCCTTGAACGGCTAGGTCTACTAGTTTTTCCAACTTGGATCTAGAAGTTATCAAGATGAAAAAGAACTGAAATTACATGTAGATGGAGATGCATGTACAATCTATATATAGATATCTCGAGTGATGGAAAAAATGTGAATTTCCTTATCAAGTAAGGAAGATGAAATATCTGAAATATCGATGAACACAGGAGAGATCCAAGGGAGATTGGTGCTCGAATGAGGAAATAAACATGAAGTCAATATTTAAGTGATGATCTACAAGTAATGATTCCACTTACCATTTTCACCATCACATTCAGAACCATTACTTTTAGAATAACCAAAATAATATCACTGATGTGTGATCCTTGCAAGATACATTTTATAAAGAATAAAAGAATGTTAAAGACAAAACATGTGGTTTGCTCGCAGCATTGCAATCCAAGCAGCAGGGTGAAAGAAATAGGGTGAAAATAGAAAATTTAGTTGCCAGCCATTAATTCCAGAAGAAAATTCATGTACATTTCTATAAAGCAGAATATGCGCAAGTGTCAAAATCCTTGGAGGAAAGCTAAATTATAAATCCCAGATCAAGAACAAGAGTTGACAGAAGAAGCAAGCAACGTTGGAACACTATCATTATTCTCTGTTGCCCCAGAAACAAATATAAAGGTAGAAAAATAAACAATTTATACAGAATATATGTAAAGGCATAGAAGTGAAATGATAATTGAAATGTTTTCTGTATTTGTTACTAGAAATGCAAATGCAAAAAAAGTATTAAAATGTCCTGCTTATCAGGAAGTGAAAGAACCATGTCTATATTGAGATGGTAAAGAGTGAGTTCAAATGAAAAATATTTCCCTAGAGCTCAAAAAAAAATATATTCTTTTAAAAATATATTGATAGGAAAACCATTTGCAAATAATTTATTAGGAAGAAAGGGCAATATAGGGCTAAGTTGTTTCCAATCCTTTTCTAATTAAGTGAAGTATTTAGTCCTTTTTGAAACATCTTTTTGAATCTTAAATCTTGATGGGATTCTTCAGGGGCTATAATTGACTTCTGAGCAGTACTCTGAATATGAAACAACCATAATACTGCTTTTATGTTACGGAGGACTGAGATCGCAACATTTCTGTAACCAAATGTGTGTGGGTAGGGTATAAAAGACATCAAGTTCCATTTCAAAAAAAAGAAAAGAAAAAAAAAGAAACCCTACAGACCAGGTAAACAATACCTAACAAAAACAATTTTCAATATAAAAATGATCCTTTTCAAAATCTACTTAGTTTTTCTGACTTCTGAAAATGAAAAAAATTATATCAGGAAAAACTATATTATCAAAGCAAAAATTATATGTTATTTAAAAGAACAGGTTATACAAGACTCTTAATAACCTAAAATTACACTTTAAAAATTGATTAAAGAGTTTATCTTTTTCTTGGAAGTAGCTGTGCTCACCACTATACCACCTATGTTGCACATTTTAACCTTTTTTTTTAATAATAAAAATGTCCACCTGGACTTTGAGTGTCTACTCTGAAGGCATTCTGTGAGAGTAAAATGCACTCCCCATACATTAACCACTCCCCATATATTAATTAACTCATTAATAAATGTTTAATTTTTTTTACATTGACTTATGTACAATGTATTGTACTTGATCGGTTCCATATAGTACTAGTTTATAAACTTATCCTACCAACGTATATACACATTCATTCATTCATTCATTCTTTTGCTTTGTTCATCCTTCAGATCACAGAGTGTTACTAGGGACAAGATGTGGTCGTTTTCTACTAGCACCACCTGGCACCCGTATAAAACGATGTGCTGAACTACGAAGCAAAAAAACACAAAAAGCTGGGCTAGGGATGTACGATTTATCATCCGCTTGTCACTCAGCATTCAAAGAAATCTTTTCCTCCTTTCTGAATGAAAAATTCCCGGTTAGTACAGTAAAGTCATCATCCCCTTAGTCCTACTTAAAAATCCCCTCTACTCCAAGGACTGGAAACCGGAGACTTACACACGTTAACACCCGCCTCATCCAGGAGTCACACTGTCAAGCGGCGCGAGGGTGGAAAGGCATCCTGTTCTGATCGGAGGGTTATGACCAGGCAGCCCAGCTGAGTGCAAAGCAGGGATATGATCTGAAATCAGATAAACCCTGTCTCTACCATCTTTAATTCTCACCTTCCTCATGGTAAAATGGGGAAATAGTAATATCTATCCTTAAAGCTGCTGTGCACATTTAGTGAGATAAGTATTAAATGAGATAGTGGAAGTGACCCCGAACAAAGCCTCGCCACCAAGTAGGCACACGAATAAAAGTTTCTCATTTCCTCTCTCAAATCTCCAACAGCGAAGAATTAGAGAAACAACAGACTAAAACCAAAAATCTAACTCTGAAAAACCCAAGATAGAAATGACAACGCCTAGTCTCTCATATTCGGAACTTTACTAACCAGAAGTCCCTGAGAGCCTTTCACTACTTCTCAGATGACAGGTGGCAAACCTAGAGGGCATGTAAGAGTGAGGATTAAGGTCAGACAGACTACTCAGCAATTAAGAGTCAAATGGGAGAGAGACGACTACGAACAATCGAGAGCAGAGACAGGGCTCAAAGAAGCACGAGTCCAGACCCATCGGCACACAGGGCTACACACACGACTGCAAAGTCCCCCACAGACGTTGCTGAAGCATAGCACAGTTCAATACTGTTTATTTAGTATTCATCGTTCAATGTTCATTAGGATGATTCTGAGTCATAAAGTAAAAATTGTAATTATATTTAGCCTTCTCTGTTTGAGAAGGTAGTGATATGGGTAATTCATTTAATACACGAAATATAAGAAATGGTTACACTTTGAAAAAAATTGTCAGTTTTTATAGTAAGTTCAGTCATCTCAAAAATTCATTATGTGGAAGAATTCACTTCACTGAAGATAAAAACAGATCAAGTGTGGGCCTACTAGAAAAATTAGGGGTCATTTAAATTAATATAGAAAAATAAAACAGCTTTTCTCTTGTAGAACACTCACAGAACATACTCTGAAATTCATGAATTTAACATTCACTAATCTTCAAAATCTATTTTACTTATATTTAAAGTAAATGACATACTAAATATGCTAATACTTTATACTATTTTATTTGTACTAATATTGTTATTAATCTCAATTCTAGATGTGTAAAACTTTTTAATAACTGATTGTTAGAATTAAGTATGTTTATCTAAATCAGAGCAATTGGTGATAATATCCTTAAGTTCTTGAGATATTTTATGATTGTGTGACCTTTCAGGGAAACTTGTAATACACATATAAAACTTGTAATAAATCTAGAAAAAATGTTCCCATCATTCTTTTCTACTAAATTAAATGAAATATTAAACTAATTCAAGATGACACAGACTCTAAGTATGAAAGTTCATTCTGTTTAAGACATCCATCCAACCTAGTATATTCAAGTACCTGAAATTACAAAGACTGAGAAACCACTTTTGCTTAAAAGGAATTACAACTTGAAAGTCTCCAAATTTAGTTTGATGATTTTAAAAATCAATAAAAAAGAGCCAAAAATCTACTCACAGTCGCACACGCTTTTTCAAAATGTATGCAACACGTAAAGGCAACATGTAACATTTAGTAGAAGAGTATTACCTGTAGCTAAAATGAAGACTAATTCTTCTCAGTAAGACTCAAAATATTTACACAATTTCATGAGAACTTTCATGATGGAGCTAACTGAGCTCATTCTAGGGTTTTCAGGTTATCTGGTAAGTCTGCAGGAGATTCTGGACACAGGGGGACCCTCAGAGAAGAACATCAAAAATCACTAGGCAGGACTCTACTATCCTTTCTGGAATGTTCACCTTTCACGATTAAGTACTAAGATTTTACATTCTAAAAATTGGTAACCAAGAAGCAAATCACTTTTTGTTTTACCAAAAGAGTATGCTTAGAGAAGAAATAATTAATCAAGCTCATCATTTGTATTTCACAATCTGAAATATTTTTTTAAAAAACACCTGAATTTCAAAATGATAAAATGAAGTAATGTTTAATATACATTTTCAAATTTGATTCTACGGTCTCTGCTACCACCATAAATTATTTTGGATGAGTAAAAACTGTTCCCCTCATCCTATATTTAAAGAAACTACAAATGACAAATCTGAAACAAAATACCCTATTCTAGTATCAAAAAGCAAACGAGGCTCTCATAAGGCTGTTCAGCTCCATCTGACAACTCGCTTTAAGCCATTTAGGGCGAAATGGAAATTGCTTAATTCCTTCTTACTCGAAAACAATCCCAAGATTATGAGCTTTTGTCATCGAGCAGAAATGTCATTCACTGAGACAGGCCACTCAAGCTGATAATTATTTAAGAATTTAGTTTCATTCACAAAGATAAAATTACTGCTGGGTGCTTCAGTTTGATATCTATTTTATTATGCTGAGGTATGAGGTGTCAGTTTATCACGCCAATTAATTTTTGGAGTTGTGTTTAAATCTTTGTATTCTGTGAAGTGTACCTCTTTTGGAGTGGACTGTGTGTGCGTCTGTGTGTGTGGAGGTTGATGAAATGTTAATTGCTTGTGGTAAAGAGCCAAGCTCCCTAGGTTAAAATCCCAGCTGCACTATTTGCTACCTGAGTGGCCCCAGTAAGTAATTCACATCTATGCACCTCAGTTTCCTTATCTATAAAATGGGGAAAATAACTGTAACTCTCGGTATTGCTCTGGGAATTAAATGATTAAACGTATGCAGGGGTTTAGAAAGTGTCTAGATAAAGAAAGCACGCTGAAGCGTTAGCTATTATTAAGAAATCACAGTTCTGCCTCTGGTACAAAAACTACACATAATACTTCATTGTATTTTAAAAGTTATATACTTCATATTTCCAAAGTTATTTTGTGTGTGAGGGGGAGGAATCAATTTTTAATGACCAGATAAAATCACTATCACAATTATTTTCCAAATTTAGCAACAGTGACATTCTGCTGTTTTCTTTTTAAACTAACCATCTACTAATCAGTACATTTTTTTCTCGCTCTCTCTGCTAGGTGGCTCTAGTGAACAGTGGTACTACGTGATCCTTGAAATAAGTAAATTAAGTTTAGATGAAACGTCGCACACACAAAATAGTGAATCAAACTGTATTACACATTAGCGATACACCCATGCAGATATATTTTGAATTTTTTACTGCCTGATGTTATGTGTATACATGTCTAGGGAGAAAAGCAAGCAGGAATTAGTATACTTTATATGGGAATATGCTGGGAGAGAGCAATAAAAACAAATGGTAATATGACGAGGCTCTCTATGGAAAATGGGGCAAAATCAGAGAACCTTGACATAAAATCTACTTGGCAGGCAAAAGACAGCCACTGCAGTTTTGTGGGGGAAAAAAAAGAAAATGAACAGCTTGGGTTTGTTGTGCGAAATGAACAGCATGAGGGTTGAAAGTGGAAGTAGGAAGCAGTCAATTATGACTCAATGGAAAAAAAGGCAACAGAAGCAGGTAACATATAGACAGATGAGTGGAAGGGAAGACACAGATTTCAAACAAAGTAGACATTCTTAATTGCCTTCCCATATCCATTTCCTGCCCTTCTCTCCTAAACGAACTTCCAAGTTCCCAGGTACCACTATTCCCTGACACAGCTCGTGTGCCTTAGGGGAAAAGCAACCCCACACTCAGCTTCAGGGAGGACAAGAATGGCATAAGGGTCATCTCATAAACCTTGCACAGGGCCTGGTTCAGAAATCCACAGGTGACCTCCTGAAGCTGTGACAAGCCAATGAGATGCGAGATGTTGAAACTTTTGGGAAAATTCTTCTCCTAACTGCTGGAGATCTTCTAGAAGCAACCTTTGCTATTTTCTGCCTGCTGTGATCAAATCAGCATATACCTCAACTGCTGCTGGCAGGCAGCCTATGATATGGGTATGAAGGGCAAGTCCCCGGTATGCAGCCACGGTGCCTACAAGGGCTGAGAGCTAGCTAATGACACTGTTGAGATGCTGCATTAATCAATCCTGAAGAAGTTCTGTGATTTATGCCAGTAAATATCTTTCCTGTTTAGTCTCAGGAAGAATTTCTGTTATTTGCATCTGAGGATTTACTCAATAATAGTTTCTGAGCTTGGGCTCGAAGAAAACTGTGATCCTGGAAACAAGGAAGCTGCGATGGAAATTTGCAAAGTTGAGAACTTCAGTTTGGGGCACTGTAAAATCAAGTTGATAAAGCCAGCTTTCTGAGACTTGTATCCTGGTAAAATGAGAGCATATTTAAAGAACCAGTGTTCTTACTCTCCAGCTAAGAAAATGTCTTATTTATCTGGTAGAACTACGGTAAAAGGTAGAAAATTGAGAAGTGCTCTCAAGGAATCTATCCTCGACTCAGAATCAACTTCGTTTTCCGGGCCGCTCCCTGGTGCTGTATTTAATTCCTCCAGTTCTGGATCCTCATCTACTGTTATCACGGAAACCGGCTGCTCTGTCCTTCAGCGTTGATGGCTTTGCCAAGTCCTTAAGTGACAGACAATTTATACCTCGTTTATTTCCTGGAAATCTTGATTTTCTGGCTTATGGCCACTGAGTTCACTACTACACTCCTCCAGCAACGGGAGAATACGTTCTTTGGCTCTTAACCTGAGAACGTGACCCGAACTATTTCTTCTTTCTGGCTGCTGAGATCAGCTAATCTTGTTGCTACCATATCCCAACAAACTGGACACACTGAGGTTTTAAAGAAGTTTTAATTTCATATCACATTTCTAAATATAATAGAAATTGTTCATTTAAAAATATGATTACATGCTTGTAAATCTAATGAAAATACCCAAAATTAGTTTGTACCTACATTTTGGTCTAATTGAAACATTTTAATAATTATTTTAAAATACTTAAAATGCCCAGTTAGATTACTAATCTTTTTCTGAGTTTTAATGATCTCATAAATAAGTTGGAAAAAAAATTTTTAAATAAGTGATTCACAAAGATTTGGAATTAATAATTTATGTGACAATCATTCAGAATAAATAAATTTAAATTAAAATGGAAATGTCATTAAAATATTCACTGACTATTTTTTATAAAATTAAAGAGCAGGAGATATCCCTTTTTAGGGTAGGAAGATTTTTTTTTTTTTGCTTGGATAATAAATTCTTTCCAAAATATCCCCCAAATTTCATAGTCTGAGTTTTGTTTACCTGACGTTCCGGTTTCATGATTTTTTTCTTCTGGTTTGCCATTTGACTTGAAAGCTCTTTGTTCATCTACTTCGTCATCCCCCCACCACGATGGCTGCCCATATAATGGTGTACCACGGGGCACTGCAGAAGTATCTGGAAAGAGATGGGAGAAATCTGTCTAAGCATGTGAAACAGAAAAAAAAAAATATGCTTTTGCAGAAAGCTAGAATTGTCTGGTTGATTTTATCAAATGAGAAAAAAAAAAATATGCTTTTGCAGAAAGCTAGAATTGTCTGGTTGATTTATCAAATGAAAAACAAAGTATAGTCCAGATAGCTGAAAGCTAAATAACTCAGTATTTGTGTTGGACGCTATTCTATGTTGGATATGACTAAATAAATGAAGTTCTGCACTGGCTGCTACCTAAGTAATGCAAACTGCTGTAGCCTAATAGCTTTTTATTAAAGTATAATCAGTTCTTTGGTATACAGAAATGACTCATAATCTAAAAGACAAAACTAAAACAAATTTTGGTATGAGTAACCATTAAAAAATTTTTTTTTAATGCTGCAGGGTGTTACACAGCAACTACATTTAAACTAGCTGTGAACAGGACTCACAGATTTACATTTGAACACATTCGGGGATGTCTATCAAATTTAAAAAATTCCTTTTGTATGAATGGGATTATTTACATAAAGCATTTTTTACAGTTCCTGGAATATAATAAATACAATTATGATGACACAGCATCACTGGATATTTCCTATTAATTCATTTGTTATTATAATTCAGAAGAAAAAACAAAAAAACATGAAATAATAAAAATACTATAGAGTAAATTATATTTACTTCCCTTAAATATTTAAACACATTAAATACACCTACACACAACAGCCATATAATATTTTGTAATGTTTTCTAGTGAAAGCACTAGCTGTATTAAAACTCACCGTGAAATTGTCATTATTATTAATTTTATATGGACACGGCCAAAGTTTTGAGGACAAAGCATGCCATCTCTTCATAATCAAATGTAAATATGCTATTTTCAAAGAAGGTGACTTACCCATGGCTTTTTCCTCAGATTTCAGTGCCTCTGTAGCTTTGTGCTGTATTTCTGTTGCAGTATCTGCTCCCTTTGAATCAATGCTTTTGGCACATGCAGATTTTGCTAATTCTGGTTCTGAAGATTTTTGGGACAACTTAAGCTGAATGGTAAACTTCTCATGCTATAAAACATGAGAAAATGAAAGCGAAACATCTATGAATGAAATCAACCCCAGCAAATGAGAGGTTTACAAAGGAAATAAGTAAAACCTTCTTACCTTTAGAGCTTCTTCAGGGACCCTCATTTCTCCTCGTACTACAGTGAAAAGATTTGTATGTAAACAGGGCTAAGGGAGTATACACTTTCGAAATTCTGATATTCAGGCTTAAAATGATCAAAGATAATTTAGGAATTGTCATATTTTAAACAGGTAATTACAACAAAGTTACTATACTCCCCTAACAGTTAAATGTTAAAACATGCTCGAAATATAAAAACCTTCATTTTTAAATACTGAAGAAAATCTTAAAATCTAGCAAGTAATTCTAAACTCAGGTAATTTTGGCCTTCAAGAAGCAAATAACTGGGGAATTAATCAGAGCACAATAGACATTTTCAGTTCTAACAATAAGGCTACAAAGAAGAAAAAGCACCTGGATCAAATTATATTGATAGCTAATCACAAAAAAGTTAAAGGAAGTATCTCATCAGTGATTACTCAACAGTAAATCCTGAAGGAATTCAATGACTCAGACTCCACAAGCATTGATAAAAATGAAGTTCATTTGAAAATGCAAGAGAAATGCTATAATTAGGGTCCTTACAGTAACCACAAGCACCCTCTTCCCCCAAGAAGTTCTCACAATCAAGGTCAGATTACATTATCAAACAACTGATTCTATATAGATTAGAGCAAAGTGCTAGATATAATGAATGCTTTCATTATTATGCCAAAAAGAACAATGACTCTGTTTATTAAGAAGGTCTTTCGCTAAACAGCAGAGGTCACATTTCCCACCGCTACTTAGCCCTGTAATGAAAGGGACTTTTATAACCATGTATTAAATTCTATTATTTACCAATTCAGAGCACCCATAACTTCAAGGCTAGAAAGCTTCTCATACGTAAGGAGCAGTACACTGTTAACACGTGTTTAACCTATATTTCTACTCATTACAATAATAAAAGTTCAGAATTTTTTAGAATTTTAAAGAGCTCTGGGGAATATCCTCTTCAATTCCATTAACTGAACTTCCTAGTCTCTAGTTAAAGAACTTGAGGACTGGAGAGGCAGAACCCAAAGACGATAATCTAGTCAAATGACTGTAGTCCGGGGCTTCCCTATCACTTTACATTGCTTCCGCTAGTTGTGGAATATTAAAATTTTCCTTTTCTGTTATGTACATATGAAGGTAAATATTTGCTGAGATATATGGAAAGGTATACTTCATAACTAAGTATGTTTATTGAAAAATAAAATGTAGTTATTTTGTATTAACACTTGGTGAAGATTCAAAGAATTCTTACATTTTCAAGGGGGAAACACAGCATCTTTAAAAAATTGAAAGCCATTTCTATTTTTTCAATGGCAAACATAAATTTTAGCTTGCTGTGAGGGTTCCCTGGTGCTTCCAGTTAACTCCTGGCAGTGCTTGCAGGCTACTCTCCAAAGCTAGTCTGGGCTGTCATCTTTAGACTGAGACACCTAAAAGATCAGAAAATACTTGAGACAGGCCATACCTTTTAAGTTTAAACACTTTACTTATAAAAATATGTTCATGTGTGGGACTGAAGAACTCAAGGACCCTTGTTTAGGTCATGAATTTACCTGAGAACTATGGTATAACTGAAATTTTGAGATCGTCCTAGTCCCAGCTTTTGCCTCCAAAGCTACCATCTTTCTAGTGGTACAGGCCTAAGTGACTGTTTTTTAACTTGCTAACTGAGAAAAATAACAAACTAAGGTACAATTACTCGTGATGTCAGTAAGATACAAAATATACAATACAATAAATATACAATTATTAACTATTAACTGTATTTATATGTCAAGTATATCTGAATTTTTAAAAATCTCAAAAATAAGTTACAAAAAGTTTAAATTGTTTATCAAACATCGTAATCCTTACATAAGATGATGACTGTTACTCTAAGTCATCCCTATGTTCAATTTATTCAGGAAATGTTTATCTAAAAGTAGAACCATGTAAACTCATCTGCATATTAGTAATGTGTTCTAAGACACCATCCTTTATCTTAATGACAATTTAAGGCTAAAAAGAGAGCAACACTTTAAACAGTTTTAGTCACTCCTGGGTGTCAGGCCTTAAAATACCAGGTCAGGTATCACTGTAAACACATTTTTAAAAAATTATTTAAAAAAATTAAGTCATTAAGTTGTTTCACTGAAAAAAATACCAATCACAGAACAAAGAAAATTTTAAAAAAATTTCCAAATATTACATAATGAACTTTTGTTACTTGGGATAATATTTCCAGTGTTACAAGGTTTCAGAAAATGCCGTATTCTCAAACAATTTAGATGGGTATTAATATACCATTCTCTGAAAAACTATGATATACTACCAAAAAATGTGACTCTCAGTATTAAAGACACTGATATCAGATAAATGAAAATATTTGAGTATAATTATTTTATACAATGAAAAAATGGGAAGAAAGTTTTTAAATCTGTATATTTTTATGTGTGATTTAAAAATATATACATAATAAGGTTACCCTTAATAATAATCCTTAAAGTTAGCCCAAAACTGTTTTTTTGAATCTTCTCATTAGGACTATAGGAAATTTCCCTTGTTTGACTGTATTTGATAATGAAATACATAATTATGCTACATTTGACTCCACACTGTACTAAAAAGGCAGATTCTAGGAGATGCCAAAGTTTTTTAAAAAGTTATGCCAGAAAACCTTTCAAGGGGAAAATTTTAATCTTATAGCCTAATTTTGTATCTTCAAAAAATACATCATTTTATTTTAGCAGATGAATACCTTGTCCTACTTGTGGAAGACTCTGTTCTATAGGAACACAGTGTTTCAACAACTGGTTTTAACTTTTCTTCTATGACTTTATTCTTTTATCTAATGGCTCATCCCAACTTCTTAAATTTAGTTCTTTCAAGCTTTGAGAACAGTCCTCTACTTTTGAAATTTGAGAACTATATTTATGTTTTATGTGTGTTTGTGTGTGTGTGTATGTGTGTATCAACCACATTAATCAGAAAAAACCTTTACTTCTCTGAATAAGAGTACATTTTTAATGATGTTTATCCTACTCCTGATCATTTCAGCAGCCATTACCTGGACTGCCATGCAAACAGTGCTACAGATAATGTTCCAAGTGTAGATAATTCATGATCTTAGAAGCTATGACAATGATTTTTACCTTGTTTCTAATATGATTAACCCAATCATTTTGTGGATCATTATGGCAGAAGCAAACAACCTTGGGAAAAGAGAACTCCATTTTTATAACACATAATTATATATAATAAAAAATATCTTATAATAACTCATATGACTGGGATGGTGAGGAGGGGAGAATCTTAAGAATTAAGGTATTTGAAAGTGATGTTTAAATCATTTTCCGCTAAGCACAAAAACTATACCAAACTCTGATTTTCCTCTCAGCTCACTAGTGGTTCCTTCTTAGTCTTTTATACTAGTTCCTCATCTCTCCCTTCTCTTAATGATGGAATGTACCAGTTTCAGTCTTTGGACCTCTTACCAATCTATCTTCACTCCTTTAATGTACCAGTTTTCAGTCTTTGGACCTCTTACTAAACTATCTTCACTCCCTTAATGATCTCATTCATTCTCAGGTTTTAAATATTATTTATACAATGAAAATATCCAAATTTCTGTCTCTCCTCTGGTTTCAACTTGTATATCTAAAGTGTCCAAACTCAACTTGTCTGCCTTCTGTTACAGGCCAAGATGGACTAAAATGAACCAGATTTACTCTCCCAATTTAAACTAACAAAAACATGGAAAAATATATGAAACAATGGTTTTCAAGATAATCAACATCAGGCAACAAAAGGCAGTGATTTTTGAATGAAAAGAAACAAATCAAGGTCAGTCCAGTCACTACCCCAGATTGCTACCTTAAGAGAGCTTCCAGATCACACTGCAAGGAGGGGTAATCCAAGCGGAGTCTGGAAAATTCCCTGGAGGAAACTGGGTTGAGAGTCTGGGGAGACCAAGGTGACTAGAGTTCATGGGACTGAATACTGAAGCAAAGAGGGCTGTCAGAGAGAGAATTCCAGACATCTTAAGAGGTCTTGCTCAGTATTCAACTGAGTACTGATCAGCATACGCATATGAGAAAACTACTACCTAGGGCTATGACAAGAACCACCTGAAAGTAGGAAAATAGTGCCCAGTGCTCACCACAGGGCCAAGATTAGTGTCTGCTCCCAACAGCCAGGCTGGAAAAACTCATGAATTATGACTCACTGGACAAAGCAGAGGTCAGCCAATTCTGTAAAGGACCAGAAAGTAAATATTTGAGGGTTTTTTGGCCCATGATCTCTGTTGCAACTACTCAACTCTGTTGTGGTAGTGCAAAAACAGCCAAAGACATATGTAAAGGAGTGGGTGTGGCTGTGTTCCAATAAAACTTTATTTACAAATTCAGGCTGAGGGCTAGATTTACCAGTGGGTTTGCTGACCCCTATAGTAGAATATACAGAAAGGTCTTGATTCTGTAGTGGGGAACAATTAGCCCAAGACTAATTTAAGGAGTGTAACAAATCTTAAAAGCCAGACCCAAAGTGATAAAACTATTTCCAAGAAAGTGTATACCAGAAGAAAGCTCAAAAATGTTTATAGAAATAAAAAATGTGCATATAATACTCGACAACATAAAATTCACAATGTCTGCCATCTAATCAACAATTACTATGCATGCAAAAGTCAATCTAGTGAAACTGATGCAGAACTGACACAGATGTCAACAAAGACGTTAAGTTATAATAACTTTATTATGTTTGAAAAATTAAGCAGAGTTTTGGAAGATATCAAAAACAAAATCCAAACTGAACATCTAGAAATGAAAACTATACTGGATACATTAACAATAGATTATGCCTCACCAAATAAAAGATTAGTAAACCTATAGTAACAGCAATAACAATCCAAATAGAAACACATAGAGAATAGATTAAAAAACAGAACATAAGATGTGAGAAGACTTCGAGTAGTCTAATAAACATTTAATTAAAGTTTCTGAAAGAGAAGGAAAGACAGAAAAAACATATCTGATGAAATAATGGGAAACGCCACCTAGAATTCTAAACCAATAACTTTCAGTAACTATGGTGAAATACTTTTCTAGACATAAAAGCTGAAAGAATTTATCACCAGCAGAACTATGTTACAAGAAATGCTAAAGGAAGCCTTTATACAAAAAGAAAATGACACTAGATGAAAATATGAATCTATAAAAAGGAACCTAGAATATGAGAAACTATAAAAAGGAGCACAGAACATGAGAAAGATAGTTGCACTGGATTAAGACATGAGTACAATGGGCATACAAATGTCAAATATTTTGCTTATCATTTAAATCTCTTTAAAAGATAGTTGACTTTTTACTAATAACAACGTAGTTATATTGTGGATTCCCATATCCTATGGTTCACTGGCTCCGGCCAGGCTGACTTTCCATGCTGTTCCGCACAGAAGCTAAACATGTTCCTGCTTCTTCAAGCCCTTTGCCTTTAACTTTTCATTTTATGTGATACGTATTTTAAAAAGAATTTGAAATATACAACTCCAAAGTATTGATGTTTAACAGTTCACTTTTCATATGTTCCTTTGGCTTCATAAGTGTAAAAGTTACATAATATGTTACAAAACTGTTTTTTGACAAAGTTCAAGTTAAATATAAAGTAAAAACTATTATGCTTTAAGAACAATTTTAAAGTATTAGTACATTTAAGCATCAACTCTACTTAGCTAAAACTACATTTTCTCTGCTACAGTGATAAAATTCAAGATGTCAATACGTTCCTTAATACTGAAGTCCAGATAAATGGAGTAAATAAAACTGCAGAAAAACATTCAGCATGATGTGAAATATCTGTATTTTAATTAAATGCAAATAAGTCCTTTTTGCCAAGTTTTTGCTTTATGTGAATAGAAGTGTTTTTATTTTTCTTCAATCACGTCCACTCTCTTCAATAGTGATTCTTTACCCTGTCGTAGGTAGTAGGACAGTCATGTCCCTGCGACTTAGAATCCTATTTTTAAACAAAAGATTTTAAAATACACTCTACAAGAAAGCGTGGGTCTCAAAAGACGCAGGATGTTGAAAATTTTGAATTAAACAGGCGATAAAGATAGAATCAATAAAATGAGTCGAAGTAGGGATGGCAGGAAAGGCAGGGTTAAATTCGCACACTGCCCTGGGGAGACTGATCTGTGCCATTATTGTCCAACTGAAAAAATCCCTGGGCTGGGCTAATATTAAACACTCCTCTACCCTCTCTCCAGTTACACGCTTTGATACCCAAATTACATACACCACAGCACTGCAGGGAGACCTCTGCTGAAACTATATATATATAGAAAGGGGTAAAAAAAGCTGAGTCCATCAACTTTTCCAGGATTATTTTTAGGAATAGACATAGTAAAAAGAATATATATTATTTTTAAATATGTATTTTAGCAGGGGAAGGCACTTTTAACGTGCCTGTATCGTGAATTTTTGTGTCTCAAGAAATGTTAATTTATACCAAAGATTTTTTGATAAATTTAATAAGTGCCCAAAATCATAAAAGGATATCATATCCAAATCTCAGCTTATCTTCAAGTTTCAAGGTGATGTAAGTCTGTTCTGGAATCCTTACATCATTCACAAAAGTCTACAAGAAAAAAAAGACATTCGGTTACGTGTGAATTTTAATTAATACATTTCAGACCACCAAATACTCAAAACCGATACTCAGAAGTGCATACCATGTGCTGGGTAATACAGTTTACGTATCATAAAATGTGTCATGCATCTTATATGCTGATATGTGATTTCACAGTAAGCCCTTTATCACTATTACTGCTAACACGCAAAGAACCAGGTCGCAATTCCTCCAAGTGCACCATGCTGCAAAGACAAATTTAGGTACCTAAAAATGATGCCAAGAAAAACGATTACTGTAATGAGTAAAATACTTAACCCTCGATATCATCAGAGTGTACTAAACTTTCAATTTTAGCTTTTTTGGACAATTCTAATTATTTCTGATTGATATTTCATTACTTTTATTCTTAGAATTTTTCAAAATTTAAGAAAGTTGAATAAAACTCATTCTATTTTACAATCGCCCCATGAGCCTTTTGGACCCTTTTATGAATCTAGGATGTACATGGGATCTTAGTGATCTTATTTTTCCTGTCTTGAAACATTCTGCTATTTCATAATCTTGTAATTACTTCATCAATACTCATCAATTATTTCTATCAACAATAATGAAATTATCTAAAGTATCACTATCCAACAGAAATACATTGTAAGCCACACATATACTATTAAATTTTCTAGTAGGTACATTAAAAAGGTAAACAGAGGTAAAATTAGTTTTAATAATTTTAAATCAAATTTAATAAAATTTTAATGAAATTTTAATTTAACCCATATGTCCAAAATAGCACCATCTCAACAAATATTCGATATGAAAATTAACAAGACATTTTACCTTCTTTTTTTTTGTACTTTTTTTTAGACCATTCACATTTCAAGTGCTCAATAGCCACATATAGCTGGCTAGTAGTTACTGTAGTGAAATGCAGAGATGCAGCAGGATGATGTAATTATGAAATAAATCATCACTTATTGCATCAACCTTCAGCTTTCTTACTGCACTGCCCAAAAATACTGCACCATCTTTCCAAGAAAATATAAAAGACATCTGGTGACACTATCATTGTCTTTTTCTTTTTTAGCTTCCAAAGAACACAACTGAGAATTCAATATTTTTTATTTAGCATCCATGAAGGCAAGGAGAAGAAAATAGACTGAAAGATATTTCATAATTATAAGATTATAAAAGATGGCAGCACTCTAGTATAATAATGACAAAACTGATAATGTCAGCAAAATATCAGACCATAAGTCTTCAAATGAAGATTATTCTAGATAAATTTTCTCTAATGCAAGAAAAGAATGTTTCCAAGAACAAAAATATATAGGGTATTTTTCATCCAGTTAGCCATTCAATAAGAAAGATCATGCAATATTTTTCAACAAGAACCTAAATCATTACGTATTTTAAAAGAAATTTTGACAGTATTCTTTCGGTTTTTGGTATTTATGTTTCAACACTTATTTGATTTAGTTTATAAGTGGACTAATGCTCAAGGAAGGTACCTATGTAAAGATAATTAAAAGGAAAGAGATGATGCAGAAATAAAATTAGACTGATCTTCTGTTGTTTTAAACCGAAAAATAAGAAATGTTTTACAACTGTGGAAGAAGATGGCCTGCCTCTTAACAACATTTTAAGCTGTTAAAGTCTTTAATATAATGCAAGAGCAAGAACTAGAAATAATGATAAACTAGATATCAGCTGAGGATGTACTTGAAATCTGAATTCAACATTAATAAAACGAATCTATCTATCTATCTATATCTCCCAGGTGAATGCCTGACAACTGATGAGCATTAGTGGCATTTAAAGAACATTAGATATTTTGTGTATTATGTATCTTTCGAAATCAGAAAACTATGAAGTAAAAATTGGAGTTTGTCATCTCTAATGTTTTACTAAAATTTCAAGTTGTTATACTTAATTGCAGATTATCATGTAAATACCCAACAATTTTTTTTTCAATAAGTGGAAACTTTAAAAATTATTTATTCTTTCCTTTTGATTTCCATTTTCTATTTCATTGGATTTGAGCTGGCCATAATACCTGGGAAGGGTCCCTCCGTGGTGGGGAAGTCTAGAAGGGCCCTGAATGATGTACAGTAAAATGTGTAAGGGGATAATGTTATTATAGTCATATTCTCAAATGCCTATGCATAACCGACACCTTGTAATATGCCACAGAACCATTCTTTAAGTCTACAAAAAAATTTTAGAAGAAGTTACAATCTTTATCTCAACCACAGATAATATGGAGACAGTTGACTACTACTAAAACTTGATATCACAACTTGGTGTGATTTATGAGTAATCCTAAATCACAAGCTTTCAACATGCTTCACAGAAAGGTTGAACTGTTAATACAAAGAAAATCCAAACTCTTCAGACATTTATAAACTGTTAATACAAAGAAAATTCAAACTCTTCAGACATTTATAAACTCTAATTTCAAGTTCATTTCCAAAACAAACATTTTAATGTTTTAAAACTTCTATCTTGAGTCTACCGAAGTATTCTCCGTATAATTACAAAACAAAAAACCTGAGGAAAATGATAGAAAAGAGACGAACAAAAGAAAATATTAATTCACTGATGCTTGGTAGCACAAGATAAACAATTAGGCATACTGTGTAAGAATGCCACAGTTCTAAGCCAATTTTATTTAAAACTGTCTTTTATTTAAAACTGTCTTCACCATTATTTACTCCATATGCCGAAAATGACCTACCTATAAGATCAATTTTGAAGCTCAGTATTGCTCAACTCTCTTAAATATTAAGTACCTATTGAGAGTTTAATATATGTACTGAGTACTTTCAGAGATCAAAAACCATATAATTTTAACATGCTGGCAGTTATGACTGAAACCTTCCCTAAGGTCTAAAAAGGCTTAGAAATGTGAGCCAGACACACAGTTTCAGCTCACAAAAATGCAAGTGAAAACATCTGGGGGGAAAATAGTCAAAGAGGAACACACTCAGCAAATCATTTTATTGAAGCAACTATAAAACATGTTAACAAGTTAAACATGAAAAGAAAAATAGATTTTGTTTCTTATGTCAATGGTAGGTAGGACACATGAGGACAGCGAGGCACAGAGAGAGAAGTAACAATCGAGATTTCAGAGCTCAGAAGTGGAATTGCTGGGATTCAAATTCTGGTCTCCGAACTACAAATCTCATGTCCTCATCACATCAAGGAAGCTCTGGTGCCCCGGCCAGGAAAGCTCCTCAAACTCCCCCATGTACCCCACTAACCTCACAAAGCAACCGGACCACATAAATACCGATTTAGTTTACGTACAACTAAATTTCATAACTGAGAGTGTAAAATCATGTAACCGCCACGCATTACATTAATGCGCCTGGAAATCTGAACTATGTGGCCAGTAGCACAACCACCTCGCTCCCACCGCCAGTGACCAGTCTCTTCCTCCAGAACCATCCCCGCAA
>KE755264.1:0-20554 GCA_000465285.1 Eidolon helvum | reverse complement strand
GAGAGAAAATGTCAAAAAAAGGATCTCTCTCTCTCTCTCTCTCTCTCTCTCTCTCCCCTCGCCCCCTTAGTGAGCTGTTTACGGATGATATAGCAACTGAAAGATAAACTAAAAGCCTGTGGAAACTTTTACTGAAAGGAAACATATGCAGTATAGTCACAGGAAGGAATAGTCTGAGCACCACAATCTGAACTCAATGACCGTTCATTACAGGGTTACTGTGTGAACCTCGGTGTACTGAAAAGCAAAGGAAGTCTCCGAAATGAAAAGGACACATGACTTCCAGTTTCCAGTCCAACAAATAAAGAGCTTGGAGGTCATCATTCCTGTCCTCACAACGCAAAAAAGTTGACCAAACTGAAAATCAAAAACTCATCTTGTTTTCATCAGAGAACTGGGGTCATAAAGGCCAAATGCCAACCTGAGAAGTGGAGAGAGACAGGCACATACAGAGACTCGCAGCCTACTGGGAGCAGAAGTTGCAACCAGCAGTTAGTAGGAAAACTTAAAAGTAACGTGACTAATTGCTGGAGACGTGAGTGTGAACTAGCTAAAGAGATGAAAACACCCAGGGGCATAGTCTTGAGGGGACATCTATTTTTTTCATAAGTTTTACCTCCAGAAAGCCCACAAGGATCTCAGGGCAAAAACAGGAGAAAAATCTTCTCCTGCCTCAGCCATACTGAAATGCATCCAAAGCATTCTGTTCTCCTCACCAATCGCCTGCCATCAAGGAAAACTATTTTATCAGAGCTCAATCAACATGGGTTTCACCAGAGTCTAACTGATACGGGATAATGGAAATACCCAACTCCAGCCTCCTCTAGCCTTCCTGTCTCACCAAAGGATGAGAAAAACAAAAAAGTTGGATGCACCTATGAAGGTCACACCCTACTGAAAAACAGAACTAAAATTCATAGAATTATGGAATGCTTCCCCTCCCCCAAAACCTAACCATCATACTGACAGGTTTTTGCATATACACATAATAAGGGATTACAATGGAAAAAACTCAGACTATTTAAGAAGGAGTCTCTAGGGACACTTGAAGACAAAAACAAGGACACTTACAGGAAGTGTTAACCTCTGATGTTTATAGCTAAAGCAAACAGAGCCACATAAACAAAATGGAGATTGATAAAAATGCAGATGTAAATCCTAATTGCTATGATCCTTTCCAAATAAATATTAGGAAAACTAAAAGTCCTTCCCCAGTCAGCTTAAATTCCATACTGAAAAAGTTTTGGTCTTTCCTTCTACAATATAAACCTCTACATTACAGTAACTTGTACTAGGAAAAAGCAGTGTGTGACCTAAAACAATCTTCCAACGAAACCTAAATATTAACCATATTTACATTCTTGTTGTTCTTAAGTTTTAAAAGTTGTTTCCTGGTTTTTTTGTTTGTTTTCTCTGAAATCTCAATTTCTCTAGGACAAATTATAAATCTCAGAATTAAGAGGAATTTATAAACAGTAGTGTCGTCATCACTTCTCCACAGCTTACCTGAAAAACCAACTGTTACGGCAAATTACAGATGTGAGCACTATCAAACATCTGCACTGAGTCTAAAAATTACTTAAACTTCATTCTGGTTTTATTATTGTACTTTAATTTGTTGCTCTGTTTAAACTAATTATGTACTAAATTCAATTAGGGTGATAAAAAGCAAATGTAGCATCACTGGAAAAATAATTTCTTCTTATTATGGACTTATCAAGTTGAAATAAAGATAAAAATCTCTACATGTTGTGAGGAGAGTAAAATTTCAAGTATATGTAGGCTCTCAATAAATAGTGACTAGATCATCATAAAGACTCTCTCTGTGAGGAGACTATAAATAAAGAGCAAAAGTCCTTAGAACAGTGTAGTGAAATTCAAGGGGAAAAATCAAAATGAGAGTTGAGGAAAAAAATCCCAAAGGAAAGTGAAAAGTTACTATTAGATGTGGGATATAAGTCAAATGGCACTTTACGGAGCCAGGGAATAGCAGCTTCTAAGGAAAGTGGTTGACACAGATCAGATGTGGAGAAAAAATGGTCTGAGGAGGAAATGATTAGGAGATGCCACTTCACTAAGTTCATGATTATGAGAAACCTGGAAATCTTGAATCTAATATTCACCCTGCTTTCAAATTGGTTATGGGGGTAAATAAGTACAAGAACACCTATGAGGAAATGCAGCGCATAATAAAGACAAAAGAAAACAGCAGAATACATTGAGTCGAGATGCCACTCCAACTTTGAGACTGAGGAGTGAAGGAGGGAGGATGCCACGTGGAATCAGGAAAAGCAATAGTGCCCTGCTTAAAGTTCCCCAGGGGTCTTACTGGCTAAGGTAAAATATGGTATCTTTAACACAGCACACAAGGCCCCCAAGATCTGGCCTCTTCTAACTCCCTTATCTTAAATTCTCAAACTGTTTGCCTTCACATCCCATACATAAACTTCAAGGAACTACTTTAATTATGTAAACAGACACAAATGTCTGACTGTTGCCAATATCATGCACTCAATCACACCCTAACCTTCCAGAAACCATTTATTCATCTTTTAAGATTATTCAGCTCAAGCCATCTCCTCCATAAAGTCTTTCCAGATTTCTCATCCTCACATTTTCTTGTAGGTAGAAATGACCAATCTCTCTTTTGTGCACCCCACGCCAACTCCCATCACTGTCCTGTGTCAAACTGTTTATACTTGTTCACACACACATCTCCTTCTATTAGACTCTTAAGCCTGCAAGGACAGAGACCCTATCTGTATATACACCAACCTCACAGCACCTAGCATAGTGCCTAGCAAACAGCAGGTGCTTAATAAAGGTTTGTTGGAAATTAAGTACATGCTATTTGGCCAATCTCATTTCATAAAGAACAAAGTAGAAAAGTTTTCTAGATAATAAAATAGCCGAAGTACTGAAGTTAGAAAGTTCAGACTAACTTTTAAAAAACCCACAAACTTGGTGGCTTAAAACAACAGAATTAAAACAAACAAACAAAAATTCTGACTCTCAGATAATTATAAACCCAGAAGATTTTGAAAAATAAAAGTATTAAAATGAAGGAAAAACACTTTTTCATTTGTTTAAGAAATACTTCCTTTGCTCCAAAAACAAACAAACAAAGAAGAAAAGGCCTGCCATCAAATAAAACCAAGACATAAAAATAATTTCAAATCAGGCACAATGAAAAAACATCAAGGACTCAACTAATTTCTAAGTAAAAACTAACATGACATGGTACAAATGACTACCTATATAATTAACATGGTACAAATGACACTTGATGTGTGTCATATATGCCTTGGGTAAGTAATGGTTACTTTTTTAACATTATTACTTCTTATAGTACTTCTTACTAAAGATCTAAGAGGGAGGAAAAGACACAGAAACAATATATGGATACATACGCTAAGAAAAACTTAAAGAGAGAAAGGTTGCCACTGTGTGTCATCACCATCTTTAAATTGCTTTAAAAGATACTGTAGCTGAAAAAGTCTTTAAAACCCAGTTGCATTTTTACAACTGCAGTAAATTATTTATCTTTTGCAATGTGTCCCAAAGGATGAATGAAAATAAGTTACCTATGATCTCAAAACATTTTCCATTGTCCTTCTGGGGACTGTTCCTACATCACTATGAAAATTAAAATTAAAATAGTAAGGCAAATGTAATTTCATTATAGTTTCTATTATGCATCAGAAAAAAACATGTTTAATTAGAATGATGATGTTTTTCAAAGCAGATACATTCAACTACTGGTGCAATTAAAAATTTTATGAAGCTAAAATTAGAATTTAGGTAGAAACTTCTTAAAATGTAAATCTATTTGTACAAAGAGGTATTCAATTTATTGTAAAGAAAGTCTATGCATGTTTACTAGCATGAGAATTAAGTTATCAAACCAATTTTAGGTTACATGAATGCAGCAGAGTGGTAGAAGAGAAAGAGCATTAGACTTTGAGCCAAGATTACCAAGGTTCTAACAGCAGACTCCACTACTTCATGGTTAAGTGAGACTGGCCCAGTCACTAAGTTTTTCTGAATCTTAGTTTTACCATGTATAAAGCTGCGATGATCGTATCTTTCAGAAAATTGTTGAGAGGAAATGAAATAACATACAGGGGCATCGAGAACTAGAAAGTATTATTCAAATGCACGGTTCTTTTAATCGTAGTACTATTAGTGTATTACTCAACACAAAAAAGGTATAATTTTCATCCAAGAATTATACTTAACGCCTTTCGTCCATAGCCAATGTTTATTTTGTACATGTCTTATGAAACACAGCAGAATCATCTTGCTACAGCAAGTCAAACAAGCACAACAAGTCTAATTAATCTGCCAGTGGCTTCCAGGGTAAGTGCCTGAATTAGAATTCAAATTCTAGAATCTCTTGTTTAATCACTTACTCTTTAATATACAAGTGTATTTTCTTCTCAATAACTACATTCTTTAGGATACTTTTTGTTGTTGTTGCAATGAGATAAAGAAACATAAAACATAAAACTCAAAAAACTTATTTTTGGTCATAAATTATTAAAAAGTTAATTATAATTAACAGGTCATACACCTTATGGAACATTTGTTTCCTTTTTACATTGGGTTTTAAGTCATATTATCATCAAAATATTTTTTTTTAATGCCAGTAAATCAATTTGTACTTGAAATCTTTACAGGTAAGAAACTATTTAAAATTACTCAGAAGCAGAGATTCTAAAACCCAACAATTGATTTAATATATGATAAAAATGGAGGGTTTTAAACCATAAATGCAAAATTAATTTAACCAAATTTCAGAAAATCTTTCATTTGCCCATTGAAAAGCAATGAAATATTATTTGTACTTCTAACAATTTTAATTATCACAATGATCTAACTAATGTAGATCCATTTAAGATATGTAAAGCCTTAAAATGTAAATAGTCATCAATGACAGACCTCTAATCTTTCTAACGTTTTTACGTTTATATTTTTGCAAAATTCTCCACTTTTCTAAACTATAACCCAAAAAGATTATTTCCAGAAATGACATAAAAAGAATTGTAAGTTTTAAATAATCCATTTTACTAATAAACTATGAGATTAAATTAAAAATAAATTATTTAAAATCTAAATACAATTTGCAAATATTTATTTCTACTCCCGTACACAAGACGTGTCTGTCTATGCCAAGAACAGTTCCATTCATTTGTACCATCTATTCAGACTATCAGATGATCACCGTGCCAATCTAATCATGAACCTTTTTCAGAGAACACACAGTGTCTAGGGGAATGCTAAAAAGTGTGCTGCTATCAGATAAAGGGCAGACACATCTTTATGAGGGGAGTCTAAAGAATAGGACAAAACTACTTTTTCTCTTCACTGATCATGGAGCTTCTTCAACGACTTTATATTCTATTTTAAAAATAAAACATAAATAAAAAGTCACAAATAGAACTGATGCCTACACCAGGAATGATGAAGTTGAAATTAGAATGTTATTTTAATTTTTTATTTTTTATAGCACTATCATATTGGTTTCTGCTCATTACAAAGATACTGATTTTGCTTTAAATTTCTCTTACAAAATCAGTATTCCAATTATGATACCTGAATCAACTCTAAGATATTTTAAAATTCTGTTGCCATTGATTTTATTTTTTTTCCCAGTGGTAAATACATACAACATAATATTTGCCATTTAAACTATTTTTAAGTGTACAATTCAGTGGCATTAATTAAACTTACTATGTTGTACAATAATCACTATGATGTATTTCCAAAATTTTTTCATCACACCAAGCAGAAACTCTATAACTCTTAAGCATCCCCACTTTCCTCAGTCCCTAGTAACCACTAATGTATTTCATGTCTCTCTGAATTTGTCTGTTCCAGATAGTTCTTCAATGTGAAATCATACAACATTTGTCCTTTGTATCTGACTTATTTCACCTGGCATAATATTTTCAAGGTTCATTTATGCTGCAGCATATACAAGATCTTCATTCTATTTTCATAGCTGAATAATAACCCAGTACATGTATATACTGCATTTTGATTATCTATTCATCTTTTGCTAGACATTTGCATTATTTTCAGCTTTTAGCTACTGTGAATTATGTTACAACAAACAATGACATACAGGTATCTGAGTCCTGGCTGTCAATTATTTCAGGTACATACCTATAAGTGGAGTTGCTGGGTAATAGAGTAATTCAATGTTTAGATTTTTGAGTAACCACTAAGCTTTTCCACAGCAGCTACACCATATTATATTCCTGTCAGAACTTTGATTTCTCCACACCATCACCAACTTATTATTTTTTTTAATATAGCTATCCTAAGAGGTGTGAAATGGTATCTCATTGTGCTTTTGATTTGCACTTCTTAATGAGAAATGATGTTGAGCATCTGTTTATGGACTTATTGGTCATTTTTATATCTTCTTTAGAGAAATGTCTAGTCAGGTATTCTGCCCATTTTTCAAGTGAGCTGGTTTGTCCTTTGTTTTTGAGTTGTAGGAGTTCCTTACACACTCTGAATATTAAACCTTTATAAGACATATATGATTTTGCGAATACGTTCTCCCATTCTGTGACTTTCTTTTACTCTCTTGATAGTGTCCTAAAAATACATGAGTTTTAAATTTTGAAGAAGTCCAATTTACCTACTTTTTCTTTGGCTGCTTGTACTGTTGGTATCACATCTAAGACAACACTGCCAAATCCAAGGTCATGAAAATGTAACCTGCTGTTTTCTTCTAAGAGTTTTATGGTTTTAGCTCTTACATTTATGCCATTGATCCATTTTGAGTTAATTTTTCTATATGATGTGAGGTAGGGATGGAACTTCATTCTTTTGCATGTGGAAATACAGTTGTCCAGCTTCATCTGTTGAAGAGACTATTCTTTCCTCCACTGAACAGACTTGGCATTCTTGTCAAAATTCATTTGGTCACTGTAGGCCTAGGGCTGCCATAACAAAGGACCACAGGCCAGGCTTCAAACAACACAAGTTTATTCTCACACAGTTCTGCAGTCTAGAATTCCGAAATCAAGCTGTTGGCAGAGCTGTTATTTCCTCTGAAACTTCTACAGGAGGGTCCTTCCTCACCTCTTCAAGCTTCTGGTAGCCCCAGGTATTCTTTGGCTTCTGGTACTGTAATTCTAATCTCTGTTTACATCTTTTTAAGGACCCACCCTAATGATTTCATCTTGACTTGATTCTGTCCTCAACCCTATTTCCAAATAAGGACACACTCCCAGGTATGAGAGATGAGGACTTCAATATATCTTTTTTAGGGACACAATTCACACCTTAACAGCTATAGATATTTGGGTTTATTTCTATATTCTCCATTCTTTTCCATTTGTCTATATGTCACCCCTATGCCAGTATCGCTAACTTTGTAATAAGTTTTGAAATCAAGAACCGTGAGTTCTCCAACTATTTCTTCTTCAAGACTGTTTTTGCCATTTTTTTATTTTGCTAAATTCTTCAGAAACAAAATAGCTTTTATCAGTCTTCATTACAGGTCCTATTTTCCTGCTTCTTTACAAGCCTGCTAATTTTTTATTGGATACCAGACACTGTAAATTTTATCTATTGGGTTCTGAATATTTTTGTATTCTTATAAATATTCCTGAGCTTTGTTCTGGGACACAGTTAAGTTACTTGAAAACAGTGTGATCCTTCTGGTACTGTTTTTAAGACTTAAGTGAGAGCAGGACTCAGTCTGGGGTCAATTATTCCCCACTACTGAGGAAGTAGAGTCGAATGCCCTGTGAATCACAAGGTTTCCAGTCTGGCTGTGAGGAGAAGGCCCCATTCCTGACCCCGTTAACCTCAATCTTTCTGAGTGCTTTTTTCCCTGCCCTTGAGTAGTTTCTCCACATATATATGCAGATCAATTCTCAACTGCATACTCGAAAGTGACCTTCTGCGGAGTTCTTTCCTCATGTAGCTCTTTCCTCTCTGATACTGTGTCCTGTGAACTGGAACCCATGTTGGTCTCCTTGGACTTTCAGCTTCTTCCCTCCAGCTTCACAAAGTGTCAGACAACTTCCATTTGTTACACGTAGTCCAGGGCACAGACACCTAGCTAGTCATGTCTCTTAACATTCCTTATCTCCATATAAGAGCAGCTATTAGAAAGCTCCTAACAGCCATTCCCACAATTCTTGAGAAGACATACATGGGAAGCAACGCTTTCCACTCTGATAAATGTTTCCCCCATCTGAACTTAAAATATGGTCCAGTTCCGACGCATCTACATCCAAACAGAATCATTACTGCCTTTTTCTCAGTGGCCGTGCTCACCACTCCATCCCACTGAGGAGCCCAGAAAATCTCTGTACTATTCAGTTTTTCTTACTGAATTTGCCACTGCATGTGCAACTTCCTTATAAATTCAAAAACTGTGTAGTGGCTTTACTTTAACTGTCTCAAAATTATAAGTTCTTTAAAGTAAACATATAATAATCCCATGCAAATTTGATTCTTCTAGGAATAATTCAGGGTTTCTCAATCTCAACACTATTGATATTTTAGGCCAGATAATTCTTGTGCTTGTCTGGCGGGGGCGGGAAGAAATACGCTGTACACTGTAGGATGTTAGCAATGCCCTGGCCCCTTGACCTCTACCTACTAGACATCAGCAGCAATCACCTCTGACCCCCGCCATGTGTAGCAGCTAAAATGTCTCCAGATATTGGAGAGGTGTGTAAGATGGGGGGCTCGAGGGATAGGCAGGATCCCCCCAGTTTAGAAGCACTGGGCTAATAAACATTTCTACTCTAAATATTTGTTTACAGTTCTGAAGAAAAAAATGGGTGGGGGCGAGAGAATAAGACTTTATTCTAGATTGTTGGGTCTACTTATTAAAATAGCTAAGTTCTCAAAAATCCAAAGATACATTTTTTTGGCTAATCACTTTACTCAAAAACATCTTAAAGGTACCTTTTAAAAGGTACCATTTAAAAGTAATTCCTATATATATATGATTCAGTAAATACCAACAATGTTTAATTATGCTCAAACTACTGGAAGGTATCGTAATGAACATATCTAAAATAAATTAAACTAATATCAGTGTCACTGAAGTATCTGTGGTTAAAATTCAGTTTTCCTTCATGCTATGCTATCTTTATGAATTATTTACACGTCTTATTTTAAAACTGCATAATGTGATACTTCTTACTTCTTAAGAAGAATAAACTTCTCTACTCTGAGCTCTCATTTTTCAAAATTTAATCTCCGCGACTTATTTCTAAATGATTCAAAGGGGAAAAAATGAATTAGTTAAACTAGTAGCTAGAGCTAAAAGAGGGAGAGCCAGAAAGTTCAAATCTAAGTGGTGTTCTTTCCCAAAGAAGTAGAAACATATTTCATCCCAATTCCAGGTGTTGAGTGGACACATATAGAAGGCTGATACAATTACCTGCAACATGAGCTCACAGTCATCTCTCCCAACGAAAATCATTTCTCGTGGCAGCCTGTGACGAGTGCCTCCACTGCTCACCAAAAACCAGGATGTTAAGCTCATTTTCTGCTTAGCTTCTAAATCTTTGGCAAAGCTACGTCATCCTGCAGAAAGATATTCAGAAAAACACACATTCAGATATTTTTAGCTTTAGCATCCAATCATCAAACCCTATAAGTAGGTCTAAGAATAGAACTGCATTTAACATTCACCCGACTAAATAGACAGTCCACAGGTCCCAGGAAACAACATATCTATCAATCAAATTTTCATTAGTAAAATAAGTCTATAGACTCCAAGACTCTACGCAGAGTTCAATGAAAAGAGAAAACTAGGCAATTAAGCAGGTCATCAACTAATAAACAGTTATCATACTCCTGAAAAACTTGGAGCATCACTTATAAAGGTCTATAATCCTGAAGAAAATGGTCACATTAGAATCATGTTAACCTCAGTAAACACAATCAGTATTGTACAAACACACACCTAACTTACAAATGATTTAAGACAGACTAAATTCAAATGAATATACTGATATCTGATTAAGAACAGCAGAAATCAAAGTAATTGTTTCTTTGTCTACCAAGTGTATACCACTGAACAGAGTTTCAAAAACATACAGTTTCAATTCTCTGTCCTCACATGTACTTTACTTTATACATTTTTCTAGAACAACAGTTGTTAAACTTTTTGCTCTCTCATGAGGCTGGGCGGTGGCAGCAAGCCAATGCCCCCAGTAAGCCGCACCACGAAGATCAACGACTGATACTCTACAGTATCCTCTGTCAACAGTGGGTTTTTTTGGATATTCTGTTTTGTGTTTTTGCATCCCATCATGTCTACAAAATGTGTCTCCTGCTTCTGATGGGAAAAAGGAAAAAACCAACTACTCTTGAGATGAAACTCAAGATAATTGCCCAACTGTAGGCTAAAGTAAGTGTTTAAGGTGGACTGGGCTAAGCTATGATGTTGGGAAGTTAGGTGTATTAAAAGCATTTTCAACTTAGAACATTTTCAATTTATGATGGGTTTACTGGGATGTAATCCCATCGTAAGTTGAGAACCATCTATACTCAAGCCCACATATCAGTTTATCTGTCAGTTATTCTTTCAAGTAAAAATGGTGTTCATGAAAGAAGTGACTTGTTCAGCTCACAACTCAATGACATAAATGTTTTCCCTTGAGACAACCATGGGTTTTGGCACACAGCATAGGTGCTTTATGTGTTTCTGCTCAGTCATACAGAATATTAAAAAGATGTGATTCAAAGGTTAAGATTAAATAAAATTAATCATCTTTACCACTTCCTCAAGGACATTCTTAAGTGAAACAAGTTTTTCCTGAAGTGCAAATGCACGGCAGTGTAGAATATAATTACTATTAGCACAGGTTGGTGCTAATGCCTTGATCTATGCTAAGGAGCCAGCAGCTTTACCTAATACTGTGTTCTGTACCATCACTTCAAATGTCAATAAATAAAAAAGGCAAATAATGGTTTTATATTATTACAAAAACACTTTTAACCTTGTGGCCCTTGAAATGGTTTCGGGGACTCCCAGTGGCCGGTGGGACTGAGCTTTGAGGACTACTGTCCTGGAGGATGTGGCTATGTCATGAAGAATATAAACCTTGGAGTCACCCAAACCAACAGAGACTGACTTGCGGTTCCACCATTTTTCATTCTGCATGACCTTGAGCAGGTTATTTACCTCATGTCCCTTAGTTTCCTCTTCTGTAAAATGAGGATTATGATAGTATCTACACGACAGATTTTTCTTATGAGTCAAAAAAATACTACTTGTAAATATTTTTTACATGAAAGGCTACATTCTGATACAATTTAATGAGAAGCAAACTATGCTACAATGAAATGAGATAATCTGCAATAAGAATATACCTACACATTAAAGCAAAATCCTGTAAAATGTAGAATTCTGTGTTAAAGTAAAAATTCTATATATTATAAATTCATCTACACATTCATAAAACAATGGGTTTCAAAAAAACAGGCAACCATTTTCTGCAAAGCTAAAACAACAAAGTCTTAATCCCTTCTCAGCTTATCTGATAGTCACTTTATGTGGATTCTTAAATATTCCATTCACCTAATTCCTTGATGCAGATGTTCTCAGTCTTCCATCTGTCTACTTGCTGTCAAATTAGTTTTTAGTATTTCATGTGTACGTCCTGGCCAAACAACAGAGAATCAAAAATATTTTACCCAAGGAAAAAACCTCCAATCTAAATATAGCATATAATTTGCATCCTGCCTTTTCAAGAAAGGACAATTTTAAAACATGATATTCACAAGTAGGTTTAGAGTTGTATGCTTATTTAAGAGAACTGAACAAAAACTACTACAGTAAGCCATGTTAAAAGAGAATCGAATCACTCTAAATTCAGTCAGCTATCACACCAGACATGGGCTATAGGAACAGTTTCTTGGCATTTTTGACATCACAGTTATATGTAAGCACTGCACCTATGTCATGATCTAAAAAAGAATATATCCTGGTTCAAGGCAAATAAGAGGTATGTGGAACAAACATGGACCTAACATACAACTTGAAGCCAGGCCCCTCAGTATGTCATCCACCCCCTAGCTGAACAATAGATACGTGAGCAACACTAAAAATGGTTGTTGTTTGAAGCTATTGAGAGATATGGGGTGATCTGCCTCATCCCTGACTATAATGCACAAAAGGTGAGTATAATTTCTAAAATACAATATTTTTTAAAATGCACATGTCAATGTACTGTATACTTGGAACTAATAAAATAAAAATGTTTAAAAAAAGCACATTCACAATTCCATACACGCACCTGAATATTTTCAGAACTAATACACAAATGGAATTTTTGTTGAAGTTGTCCGTTTTCCCCAGGTTACTCTTTCATGATGATAACATTTATTTACACAATTACACATAGGCTGATATACGTTACAGAATTACAAACTACAGGCAAAGGAAATTCTCAGTTCATTTTAACAAAAAATCTAATGACTAGAGAATCCAGCAACAAAAAAGATACAAGCTCACTTTTTCTTTATGGAAAAGATCAACATCTATAATTTCCTCTTCTCCCTCCAGGACAGTTCAATTTATCCACAGGAAGAATCCTCCATCTTCCTCAATAGTGGTCATTAAACACACTGCTGATGTTGCAGGAGCTGAGCCAAGAAGGAGTGGTTGGGAGGATCTCACCATTCTATTTGCAGAGTTCCTACATATTTAATTTCCTTGGTTAAGCATAGCACTTTACCCCATCCTTGCCTGAGACTGATGGTCACATGTTTGTTTTTGCTCCAATTTATTACCTTCAGACACTAAAGTAAAAAAAAGGGGTTTGGGCAGTGGGGCCTAAGTGTTCTTTTTATAGCCTTTCAACGGACCTTGTTTTCGGTTCATACCTGATCCCTGCCTTCTAAGATTCTTGGTATTTCATTCCTAAGTCTATCCAAGATTCTGTAAGAACTCATTTGTTTCTTTATGCCTTAGTAGGCACTTAGGTTTCACTTTCTTCCTCCAAGTTTCCTCTCTTCCAGAACTTTCTCCATTTTACTCTTCCTAAGTGGTTTCTTCTCATTCTTTGTCTTAAGTGAAATTTTGGGAAGAGACAGAGAAAACTCTAGGGGTTCTATTCACTATATTTCTTGTTTACTTTTCTCAAAGAGAGAAATACAACTAAAACTGTTCCTAGAATAACACTTGACTGGTAATATTTTAGTTATTTGAAGCTTTCCCTTCGTCAATTATAGGCAGGTACATAAATGTCCTGATGATCGTGGTATCATAGATGCCAAAATATAAAAGCCTATAATTTTCTAAACATAAAAAACTACTTCTTTTAACATATGATTTTGAAATAAAATACGAGACAGAATAGCTATCTAGATTATAATAAAATATCTCAATGACCATGTACTATTTCAATTTTCATTATGTCAAAATAATTTTTTCCTTTTTCGCAGATTGATTCAAGAATTTTAGCTGCTCTAATGAAAGTAAATTCTTGATAATATCTGCTCTGTATATTTGTAGTTTGGCTATTTCATTCTCATCTAAATTCAAATTTCAGGTTAGATATTAATAATATTGCAAGCACCAGCTATGATTCAAGAAAAACTAAATTTAAGGGGCAAATGTCACCACGGTCAAGTTAGTCTAACTCTGAATATGCCCCCCTAGTCACTGAAGCAATGAGGATAATGAAGTTCACCATGTAACATATGATATGCTAATATGTTTCCTTACTCTCAGAGGAAATGCCTGAGAATATTCTTGGTAGATGCATGAATTTGGAAAGCTAGGATAAGTAAAACTAAAGGATCGCTTCAAAAAACCTAGGTTATATGAAGAAGTACTTTGAAATACATTTGTTACCTGTTATTTATTATCCTTATCAGGCACAATTTTAGAAAAGAGTAACAATGAATGAAAACTCTTTACCTTAATGGAACTAATATTCTAGTAAGATAATATATAAACTAGATCTGTGATCATTTTCTCTAGCTTAACCCTCACTCACCTTGGTAAGAAATCCTACATGTTACCTGTTATTTATTATCCTTACCAGGCACAATTTTAGAAAAGAATAATAATGAATGAAAACTCCTTACCTTAATGGAACTAATATTCTAGTAAGATAATATATAAACTAGACCTGTGTTCATTTTCTCTAGCTTAACCCTCACCTTGGTAAGAAATCCTACAAAAGCTACGTAGGATTTCTCGCCATGGAAAACGGGAATAGGAAGACCCAGGAGTCTACTGAATTGCCTAGGTAACTATTTTGAGACTCTGGTGTCTAGTTAAAAAGGATGCTAAATTTCAGTGAATTTCAGTCTTTCACATGTTACTATCCCCATTTCAACAGCTGTAGGAAGCAGCCTGTGGTCAGGGTCCTTCATTTCTGGTGTGGCTTGCTGGAGCCAGAATATGCATTAAAGACCCTGTCTTCCAAACATTTGATTGTGTGCTCTGATTGCTGCTTTTGATCACTGAGCCGTTGTGCTGGCCGCCACTGCTGCAATCCCCATGGGCTGAAGCAGCTTTCAAGGAATTTAGAGGCAGTGTGTATTTGTTGGTTTGTTTTCTTTCACCTTTTGAGAGCCAGGCATTTAAGGAAGTCTTTATCAGGCCACTTGCTGATCACAGAGATGAGAGAACAGAAACTTCCGTGACTACAACAAAACAAGGAACATATATCTTGCAAAAATAGTTTGGAAAAGTAAAAAATGGTTGGCTTCAGCCCTCACCAGGAAAGGTTCAGCAATCCTTGAGGAGATAAATGGATTTCCAGATTTACCACAACATAAATACTTAAAATGTCCAGTTCCCTCTCTCTCCACCCTCCTTCACCCACCTTCCATTTACAGGAATGAATATATATACGGGCATGACTTGGAGATACTGTGGGTTCAGTTCCAGACATTGCAATAGAGCAAATATTACAATAAAGCAAGTCACTTTTTGGTTTCCTAATACCTATAAAAGTTATGTTTACACTATAGTCTATAAGTGTGCAATAGCATTATGACTAAAAAAATAATGTACATACCTTAATTTAAAATACTTTATTATTAGAAAATGCTAATCATCATCTGAGTATTCAGTGTATACTGAGTATTCAGTATTCATTATCTTTTTGTTTGGGGAGGGTCTTCCCTCAATGTTGATGAAAATGCAGTATTTGCAAAGTGCAATAAAGCAGGGTGCCATGACATGAGGCATACCTGTATATGAAATCCTATTTATAAGAAAACAGAATTTGACAGAACCCTTTCTTGATGAAACCTGGACATCGTAATTATTAGTCAGAGATGTTAATAAATTGTCATAAATATGTTAAATGACGAATAACTAAGAGAAATCAGCAAAATGATACTTGAGATAAGAGTATCATTAAGGAGATAACACATATAAAATAACTAACTCACTAGAGGGGTTCGACATCAGATCTGAGTAGGCGGAAGAAAGTTTAAGTAAACCGGCAGACAAGACAACTGAAATGATTCAGTGTGAGGGACAGAAAGAAAAAACAATGAAGTAAAACCAACAGAGCATGAGGAACTTGTGGGATATCATCAAATGTACCAATATATATATATTATAGAAGTCACAGAAGGAGAAACAGAGAAAGGGGAAAATATTTGAAGAAATAATGGGAAAAACTTCCCAAATGAGAGTCATAAATACACAGATCTATGACCCTCAAAAAACTCCAAGCAGGATAAACACACAGATCCACACTGAGACACAGTATATTCAAACTGTCAAAACTGGAAGAAAAAGGCAATTTTGAAAACAGCTAGAGAAGAGACTTGTCATACACAAGGAATACTCAATAAGATTAACAGTTCATTTCTCCTCATTAGCCATGAAGACCAGGAGGCAGCAAAATGACAATTTTAAAGGCCTGAAAGGGGAAAGGGGAAAACTGTCAAGCAGGAATTCTATAGCTGGCAAAACTATCTTTTAAGAATAAATTACAATTAAAACATTTCCAGTTAAACAAAAGCTGATGGAGTTCACTACCAGTACATTGGCCTAAAAGAAATGCAAAAGAGAGATTTTTAGGCTGAAATGGAAGTATACTAGATGGTAACTAAAAGCTATAAGAAAAGAAAGAACATTGGTAAAGATAACAATATAAGTAAATAGAAATCTATTATCATTGTACTTTCGATATGGTTAGTAATTTCTCTTTTCCAACATAATTTAATAAGTATATACATAAAACAATAATATAAATCTGTTTTAATGGAAATACAATATAAATAAAGGTAATCTGTGACAACTACAATATAAAGAGGGAGGGAATGGAGATGAACAAAAGCAGAGCGTCTATATACCCTTAAAAATTTAAGATGTTAATTGTAATCCTCAAGGTCACCACTAAGAAAATAACTTAAAAAAAAAGTAGAAAGGCAAAAAGGGAATCCAATGGCACATTATAATAAAAATCAATAAGTACAAAAAAAAAAAAAGAGGAGGCAGTAATGCAGGAACTAGGGAACAACAGAAAAAACACACAACATACAGAATATTGATAAATGACAAATAAGTCCTTCAGAAATCACATTGAAAGTCAATGTATTAAACTCTCCTATTAAAAAGCAGAAAAAGGCAAATTAAATAAAATATGATTCACTTCTATACTGTCTGCAAGAAACTCTGTAGATATAAGGCCACAAAGAAGTTGAAAGTCAAAGAATGAAAAAAGATATTTCATGCAAATAGTAACCAAAAGAAAGTTGAGGTAGCTACATTAGTGACAAAGCAGATTTAAATTTAAAAAGGTAATAAACAAAAAATACGTTATATATTTATAAAAGGTTTGACGCAGCAAGATGATATAAAATTATAAACATGTATGCACCTAACACCCAAAACATATAAACAAAAAAAAACAGAATTAAGAGGAATAGACTGTTGAAGAAAAATAGTTGAAGACTTCAATAACCCTCATTCAACAATGAAAAACCCAACCAGACAGAAGATTAGGAAGGAAATAGAGAACTTAACAACACTGTGAATCATTCTGACCTAACAAACATGTACCTAACACTACACTCAACTAAGCAGAATCACATTCTTTCCACGTGCATATCGAATATTTTCCATGAGAGACCATTAAGTTAGACCTAAAGCAATCGTAATAAATTTTAGAAGACTAAAATCTTACAAAACAACTTTACTGATCACACTGGAATAAAATTAGCAATTAGTAACAGAAGGCAAACTGGGAAATCCTCAATATGTACAAACTAAAAGAACACATTCTTTAATAACCAATGGGTAAAAGCAGCACTCATAAGAGAATAAGAAAATAAACTGAGACAAATGGAAACAAATATACAACATATCCAAACTTATGGGATACAGCAAAAGCAGTGCAAAGAGGGAAATTTATAGATGCAAATGCACATATTAAAAAAAAAAGATCTCAAATCAATAACCTAACTGTATACCTTAAGGAACTAGAAAAAAAGCAAACTAAACCCAAAGCTAAAGGAAAAAAATTATAATGGTTAATGTGAAGATAAATCATATATGAGAACAGAAAAACAACAGAGAAAAATCAATGAAAAAAAGTTGTTCCTTTAACCAATTAACAAAGCTTCAGCCAGATTGACCAATAAAAAGAGAAAACTTTCATCACTAAAATCAGAAAAAAAAAATGGTAATAATACTCATTTTAGAGAAATAAAAGGATTATAAGAGAATACTGTGAACAAGTGTATGCCAAAAAATTGTATAAACTAGAGGAAGTAGACAAATTCTTAGAAACACACAACATATACAGGTTGAATCATGAAGATACAAAATATTGGAATTGTCTATAACTAGTTAGGAGACTGAACCTATAATAACACATCCCAAAAAAGAACAACCCAGGAACAGATGTCTTCACTGGTGAATTCTACATAAGATTTGAAGAAAAAAAAAGAACACCGATCCTTCTAAACCTCTTCCAAAAAACTGAAGAGGAGGGAAGACATCCTAATTCATTGTACGAGGTATTAGCTATACCAAAGGCGGACATAGAAACTATAATAAAAGACTATACCAACATTCTATATAGATGCAACAATTTTCAACAAAATACTGGCAAACTGAATTTAGCAGTGTGTTAAAAAGATTAAAAACTATGATTACATGGAATTTATTCCTGGAATAAAAGGACAGTTCAATATATGAAAATTAATGAATGTAATAGACCATATTAATAGAATGAAGGAAAAAAAGACCCACATGATTATCTCAACTGATACAGAAAAAGCATCTGACAGACAATATTCAAAACCCATTCATGATAAAAATGCTCAATAAAGTAGGAAGAGATGTGAACTTCCTCAACACAATAAAGGCCAAATATGAAAAGCCCACAGATAACATCATACTCAATGATGAAAGACCTTTGCTCCTAAAATTAGGAACAAGACAAGAACATCCACTTTTACCATCTCTATTTAACATAGCAATGGATTTCCTAGCTAGAGTAATTAGGTAAAAATCCCAAGGAAAAAAAAAGTCCACCTAAAATTCATATAGAACCTCAAAGGACCCTGGTGAGCCAAAGCAATCTGGAAAAAGAAGTTGAAGGACTCACATTTTCTGATTTCAAAGCTTCCTACAAAAGCTACAGTAACTAAGCAGTGTGGTGCTGGCATGAAGACAAATGTATACATCAATATAATAGAAGAAAAAGTCCAGAAATGAACCTTCACATATATGGTCTATTGATTTTTGACTAGGATGCCAAGACCACTTAATGGGGAAGAAACAATCTTTGAACAAACTGCTGGGAAAATTAAATATCCACACACAAAAGAATGAAGTTTGACTCTTACGTAACACCATATACAAACATTAACTCAAAATGGATCAAAGACCTAAATGAAAGCTATAAAACTCTTGGAAGAAAAAAAACTGCATGCCCTTGTCTTTGGTAATGGTGTCTTAATGATGACACCAAAGCACAGGGAACACAAGAAAAAAACGGATAAACTGGACTTTATCAAAATTCAAAACTTTTCTGCATCTCAGGACACCATCAAGAGTGAAAAGCATGAAAAGAAAATACTTGCAAATCATTTATCTGGAAAGAAAATTTATATCCAGAATATCAATAATTAGGGAAATGAAAATAAGAACCACAATGAGATATCACTTCACACCCACCAGGTTGGCCATTATCAAAAAATGAAAATAAGTGTTGGTGAGAAGGATTTAGAATCTTTGTGCATTGCTGGTGGTGATGTAATTAGGTGCAGTTGATGTGGTTTGTCAAAAAGCTAAAGAGAAAATTCCTAGGTACATACTCAAAAGGATTGAAAAGTATGGACTCAAACAGATAACTATACACCAGTGTTCACTGTAGCAATATACAAAATAGCCAAGAGGTGGAAACAAGTCAAGTATCCATCAATAGATGGAAAAACAATTTGATACATACAGACTTTTGATCAAGATAGCATAAAAGGATGACACTGTGCTTGCCTCCTCTCACGACCTCATCAAAGTTACTACTCAACTGTAGAACAGCCATCATTGGGAGTTGCCTGAGGTCTGCCTGAACAGAAGTCCTACGGCTGGGGACATACAGACAAGGTCACCTTGAGATTGGTAGGAGAGGCAGACATGAGAAAGGGGCCAGTCCCACACCTGCGTATGGTGGTTGAGAATCAGGAGGGATATCTTAGCTGCGGAAGTTCACATAGAGGAGTGAGGGGTCCCAGCCCCACACCAGACTTCCCGGCCAAGGGTTCCGGTGAGAGGGAGAAAAGTCCCCACAATCTCTGGCTGTGAAAACCAGCAGAGGTGGTGGCTGAGAGAGACAAAAGGCTGCAAGCATCACAGACATTTCTCTTAAACGGCTCATGCATGAACTTACTCCCTGATAGACTAACTCACTCTGAGCGCCAATGCTGGAGCAGCTGCCTGAAAAAGTGCCAGGGACATATGGGAAGGAACTGAGTTGTCTGGCTTCAGGGCAAGGGTGAGAGGGGCAGCTTAATCCCAGATAGAAATGCTGGCAGAAGCCACTGTTTCCTTGTACCCTTCCCCCTTCTGGAGTAGAGAAGCAGGTGGCCACCATATGTGATTCTCTATCAATCAGGCTACCAATGGTCACTCCACCCTGGTTATTCCGAGACCCAGCTACTCCCAACATGTAGGCGCACCCAAGCTGCCTCCAGTGGCTCTTCCATACAAACGCCTTGTCATGAATCATGCTGCGGACTTACCTAAAACCTCTCAAAGATTCACAAAACCTTAACAAGTAGCATCTGGCAACAGTGTGCTCAGTACCTCCAAGCCCAGCACAGGTGGCGGCCATCTGCTGATTGCTTAGTGACAACTGCCTGAAGCAGGACCCTTCTCAGGAGGTCCTGGGGCTGACACACCTGGTGGCTAGCTTCAACCTGAGCTGGAGCACCACCTGGGGCTGCATCCAAGGACCACACACCCAGAAGACAGACAGGGCAGGCACCAGAGCCCTGAGAAAGTGAATCTGCTCCACAGGGTCAGCCCTAGCACAACAGCTCCTCCACTGTAGTCACTGGCCAGTCCTTACAACCA
>KE755262.1:2883-23168 GCA_000465285.1 Eidolon helvum | reverse complement strand
GGTATGTGTAAGTATATTATATATGCACATATATGTATATACATGTATATTCTTCTCATAGAATGAGGTATTGAGTTCAAACAGCCTAGAAATTAACAGCCTTCGCTAAAGTTTGGTTCCCAAACTAGGATTGCTGGATCTATTTTTCCAGCGTTATTAAAAACTACTTAAAACATGTTAAAGACTATTTAATATGTCATCAGTACATTATCCAAATTGATTGTTAAAATATGTCACTGTACATTTTCACCAGCGTGAGAGCAACTATAATTGATTAAGATTAAACTCTTAATATGTGCCAGGCACTGTGCTAAGCACATTAGAGTAATCTCATTTAAATCATCATTAATCATTCTATGGGTAGGTGTTATTTTCCGTTTACAGAGGGAAAAATGGAGATTTGCCCATGGCTGGTAATCTGTGAGACGTGCAACAGCAGTTCCCATCAGGTTTGTCCGCCCCAGAGCTCATGTTCTTAACCAGCATATCATATTGCTTTATTTTGGCTAATTCAATAGTCAAAAATAAATTTTAATTTTATTTGCATTCTCATTATTTTTTCAAACATTTTTTTTTCCTCCTTTATGAACTATTTTCTGGTATTGTCCTTCATTTATTTTTTAATTTGGATACTACTGTTTTTCTTGTTTTAGTTGTGTTCTTTAAATCGTGTAATAGTAAATATTTTCCCCAATTTTTATCTCTCCATTGTTTTTTAGACAAGGAATTCTTTCTTAAATAGTAAACCTACAGATTTTTTTCAGAATAGAATTTTATTTTTTTTTTATATTTTTAGGTGAGGCAACCTTTGGTTGACCTCACAGATTGCAAGGACCTTGTCATTTTACAATCCCTTATTTTTTATTTGTTTACACCTACAGCACCTTGTCTTCCTAGGTGGTCTCCCATCCAAGTACTAACCAGGCCTGATCCTGGTTAGCTTCCGAGATCAGATGGGATTGGGCTTGTTCAGGGTGTCATGGCCATAGACTCAGAATAGAATTTTTAAAAGAACTTCTAGGCCAATTCCCTTATGTAATATTTGAGGAGAATCAATGTCATACACTCAAGCTAATTGCTAATCTCCAAGTATGACTTGGGAGGCAGCAGGTAAGAAATATACTGTATTAATATTGTAATACCAAATTTAATTGGAACTTTCAAAATTATTTGTTTTATTACAATCATTATTCTTGGATTAGGTTATTATTTTTTTTTTGTAAGATTTATTTAGAATTAAAATGTGTGGTTATCTTGCTCAATTAAAACTATTAGTCCTGCTGTGAACTTCTTAGATTTTACTTTTTTAATGCCAGAGGAAAGTAAAGAGGAGTAAACGATTGACAACATGAATTCCAAGGAGGAAATTCAAACATTTGCCAACAGCCAAAGATAATTTTTTTTGTTTGTTTTATACTATGCCTTTCCAATTTGTTGTCCATGAGCATAAATATTTACAACCTATGATTCATTTTATCTCACAGGATAGAATATGTTTTTCTCTTCTAGAAAACCTGTGTTAATGTGAAGGAAAACTAATGTGACATAACCAAAGTATGTTTTCAAACAACAACAAATATCTCACACTCTGAACTCTTATTTTTGTTTGGGAAAAAGAGATGGTATAAGAAAAATAAAGGAGTTTGATAGTTTGTATCTCATTGCTTCACTACTCACTATGAAAAAAAGAATCTCTCTTAATCTGTTGCCCTCACAACCTCCCACACTCCTCCAAACACACATATACACTATACTCGCAGACTGAGAATTCAGCCCCAGATACACAAGAGGGACAACTTTGCAGAGATGGTTTTATTTATAATAATGTAATATTGACATTTTCTGGAAAATACCATAAACTACAGGAAAGATAAATTCAAATGCGAGCAGTCAAGCACTTTTTAATGCTTTTTGTTCTTTATAATTCTTTAATTAAAAGGAAAGCAGTGATAATAGGATTCATAGGGGCTGTATGTTAATAGAAGATAAAAAAACTGCTTTGTAATGTAAAACTTCTTTTGTCTCTGCACTGTATGACCTCAAATGTACCAAACTCTTTACGTGGAAAATGTTTTTCTACAGCATACTTGACAAACGGTTAAGATGATCTCACATTGCCAAATGGACTTTGAGCTGCTTCCTAATTTACTTTTCCACGGTTTGTTACTCAACGTTACACATATTAATGTGCCATCTTAATCTGACTTTTTAAAAATTTCACCATGCTTGTGTTTCATTCTTACTATTCCCCGCCAAAACTGTTGAAATCAAACACTTCTACTGTTAGGAAAAAAAAGCATAATATAGAGAATACGATGCTCATAACTAATATGTCTGAAACGTGTTTTGTTTCCCATTCAATACTGGCAGAGCCAATAGACTTTAAATTCGGTGTGTCCTTCAACATTATTCAGTACAGAGAGAATCACTCCTAGTCAAGTTTCCTAGGCAACCATTTGGTGAAAAATCTGCAGTTATATTCTTTTCTCACTTTTTGTTTTTCGAGAACTGCCTAGTTTGTTCCCCTTATTTTCCAATATCCATTTCTCCTCACATTTCTCTTTATAAATTATTTTTATTCTTTCTTTTGCTTTTCTTTCTTATTCTCTTTTCTTCCATTAATTACTTAATTTCTTTCCCTTAGGAAAGAGATCAAAACAAATACTTTCCTTTAAAGCTGGCCTGTCAGCTACCATCTGGTTACTTTTTGTTTCTTTTTCAAAAATCAACAGTGGCCCCTTGGAGAATGTGGAAATTCTGCTTACTTATGCTACCAGAGCATGGTTGTTAAAATGGTTGTTAAAATCCAGCTTATTAAAATGCATAAGTCTTTATGATAGAGACAACAGTGGTTCAGATTTTAATTTTCACATCTGCCTGCTTTTCTGAAGGCTGAGGGCATTTGAAATGCTGTTTTTAAAACAACACCAACAATGAAAAGAAAGGTTGAAAAACTTCAATCTGAGGAGAAATTGCTTTTGTTAGCAGATTACCAGCTAGGGTCAGTCAGATACGCAAGGAAAACAGGGTTCTAAAAGGGGAATATGGAATGCTGAGCGGTCATTTGTATGGAGTGAGGTTTATTACAGCATCCAAACCTCAGAAATCTTTTGACAGAGTTGCCTAGTTTTTGTTAGGTGCCACCCATTTCACATTTATTTACTAATAATAAAGTATAAAATGTTTTCACTTGTAGAACTTAGGAAACATAGTCGTTTGATAGATTTCACCTTACTGCTTCACTGCTCAAAGAAAAATTTTTGAATGTTCTTATTGCCTACATAAGGTCCAAATACATTCACTTCCTTTTCCAAAGTCTCGAAAATCTATTCTGAATCTCATTTCCAACTTATTTGCCATTACCTCTCACTACTTCAATGCCAATCACATCAGCCCATTTCTCTCCAAAGTTACCTGAAGCATTTCTGCCCCCTCTCAGCATTTTTGTCACTGTGAAATGCACTCCCAGTCCCACAAATTGCATAGTCCGTCACTTGTGACTGGGCGAATATTCAGAGAGGAAGAAGATACCTCAGAAAGGCAGCTCCTGGTGGTTTCCCCTCCTCCCCTTTCTGACTATTGTTGCCAGAAGGCCTCAGATGTGGTACCTCTCCGAATGGGAACGTGATGAGATGAGGAAAAACAGGAAAATTATTTCAAGGAGTGAAAGTTTTAAAAAAGGAACTTCAAATGACTTTGAAAGGCTTATTTTTCAGCACGCTTTTGACATCCATCACTATCTTAACTTTTTAACTGACCTGTGCCTCAATTTTCTCAGTTGTAAACTGGGGACAATACTACCTACATCATGCGGTTGTGAGAAGTAAGAGTTAGTATGGGTAAAGCACTTAGGACAATATCAGTATCTGGCATATAGTAATGACTGTAGAAGCATTTGCTCTCATTTAAGGAGACGATAAAGCTTAGTCGTTAAAAGCACAGATTCTGGATTCAACTTGTTTTGGTTTGAATTGGTTTTGCCATTTACTAGTGCAAGGACTTCCCTAGGCCTTTTTTTTCATGTCCATGGCTATTGTGAGAACTAAATAAATCACCACACATACAGCACTGGGAACAGTCTTTAATGCATATTAAGGGTTAGCTGTTAATTTATATTAAGCATTATCTGTCCCTTCCCATTCCCACTGACCCACATGTGGCCCATCACTGAATATGGAACTTCTTGTCCAGTGACAATACTTCAAAGATATCAAGAAGCTGTGCTCAGGGCCTCTTGCCCCCAACAGGTACCTTGCCAAGACTACTTGGCCAGCATCCCCTTTGTGCATTCAATTTTCCCACACAACACACAGCAGGATTTGTGGGAAAAAGTTTTCCCTATTTCTCTTCCTGCCCTTGGAAGACCAGGAATAATCACTTGTCAAGATCCACTTTGTTTTCACAAGACCCATCTTTCTCCTACATGGAGGGGGAAACTGTTAAGTGATAGAAGATTTTTTAATAATTAAGAATAAAGCTGTATATTTACATACCATTTACTTGGGCTCAAGCTGCGAGGGGCTTTTCAAAATCTCAAAGTCACAATTGAAAATTGTTCTTTTAACTTGAAAAACATCAAAGGTCAATTTTGAATATAAGAGTGTAGAGGATTCAGAACTGTTTTTGACTTGATTTTAATGAATAAAATATTTGTGCATGACTAGTTTAAATTTAGAAAGAAATCCAGTCAACCCTGTTGTACAGAAAAAAGGACACTTTGTTGCATGAAAATTCTAGCTTGTATTCCTAAGTATATTTTAAAGATGCATTAGAGCGCCCTCTTTGGATACTTAAGAGCATAGGGTATCCTAAATAATCAATAATCAAAGATTAGCCTACTTTCTATTTCCTTTCTAAACTGTCTCACAGGAAGATTGTGTTTAAAATACTGTAGTTTTTGTTTGTTGTTACTTTATTTTGTTTTTAAAAATAATTCTGATCAACATACCTAGCTGAATATAAAACAAAAATAAATTGAAAACCTCAGGAAACCTGATTTTTTTGTGTGCTGTGAGACATGTGATGCCAGCACCACCTAGTGTTCATTTTGAATAAATCTTGCAAATTAAAACTGAAGAAGAAAATAATTTACCCAAAGGTATACTGTAAATTTAGGTTAAATTGAGGTCAATATCCTGGAACAAAATCCAAATTTATTGACTTATAGCCCCATGATCTCTTTTGATTTTTCTCCCCAATCTCCTAATACTAAATAAAGGAAGTATTTAAAAAGCAAATTCCTTCCACTAATAGAAATTTAGGTGAGAATTTTATTATAAAACAAGAATATTTGTTTTTTATTTTATTTTTATTTTTTATTTTTATTTTGTAAATGCATTTATTTATTGTTTTTTATACTATATATACATAATTTTTTTAACATTTTATTTTTTTATTTTTCTCCTCTCCCTTCCCCACCTCCCTCCCTTCTGGGAACCACTAGTCCATTGTCCCCCCCCCTGAGTCTCTGTTTGTTTGTCCTATACATTTGTTGAAAAACAGGAATATTTGAATGTCTAATATGTCTGAAGCATCATGAGAGCCTTCACAGAGCTTCCAAAGTCAATTTCATACACTGTAAGGTGGTGCAAGACTTTTTTTAAATTTCTTGCTTTGAGAAGAATGGTTCTCCGAGGTCTCTGTAAGTAATACCTATCTAGTGCTTCTGGTGCTTCTTTGCTCTCAGTCCTGCCAAACGTTATTCAGCCTCAGAAATATATCTACATGGAACAAAGAATATCATTTCATTTCCTATGTAGCCTTATTTTTAAGATACTTATAGCTAGTTCATGCCAGATTCATTTTGTGGAAACTTTGCCACGGAATGTCAGTTTACCCTTTTCAGTCAAGGCCAGCCCCAGGACCAACATGAAATGAGGCAAATTGGGTGTGGTGCCTCTCTTTTTTTCAGTATGGCTTTGATCTCTTTTTCCTCACTTCCAGACACTACCTCCCAGCCAAAAGAACCACAGGCCCCTCATCATTTTTCCATTCCTTCAGGGTCCTGCAAGTGAATGACAAATTGAGCTCACCATAGAAAATCTTTTCTGAAATAAGGTAAAATATGTATGAATGAAAGAGTAAATAAATAAGTAACCAAACAAATAAATAAAATTACTATGCTAAGATATCAATACTTCGTGATGGTTTATGTGCTATCCTGTCTTTATAAAATGTTTCCATTTTCATAGGAATCCTGAGTGGAATCCAGACAAATTTAACATGACTCATGGATGAGATGGTTTTGGGCAGAAGGAAGGGGATTTTTGGTGAAAGAGAGGCAGTACACGTTCCAGCTCTGAGAACCCTATCTCAGATCATTGTTGCCGCTTTTTGGACTAGTATGAATTCTCAAAGGTAGTCCCTAAATCCACTTTCTTCATCTGTAAAATGAGAAACATGAACAACTATTTTGTATGGTAATTATGACATAGCTTCTAAAGGATCTACTATGGTGCTCAGTAATCACCAGTCATTCAAAGTATGGCTACAGTAATAATAATTATTCCTACTGACTTGTACTTAATAAGAAATCTGTTCTAGGATTTTAACAAGTAGCAACAGTATCTTCCTTAGCCCTTTGTTTGAGCCAATGCTTCCATTTTAAAAAGCTGCAGGTTTTTTTGTGTGTGTATGTGAGAGTTGTTATCAATAACTCTGAGGGAAAAAAAGGAATCCACTCTGATTAATCCATTCTAGTTTTGGTTAAGGAGTTGATGCTCATAGAAAGAAGATAAAGCAAAGGAACAGTAGGAAAATCTACTTTGGCAAATAACAGAAAAAAATAAACAGATGTAACACATTCACCTTAAAGTCTCTACCATCTTTTATGCTCAAAAAATTAATAATAATAATAGTAGTAATAACTTTTGCTAAGTATAAGGCACTTTCCTTAGCAACTTATAATTATTAACTAATTTAATTTCCATAATTTACTATTTTGCACATAGAAGAAGTTGAAGCACAGAGTAGTAAAATAATCAAAGTCATGAGAGAAAATGGCAAAGCTGTAATTGAACTTGAGGTCTCAGTTTACACAAATAAGGCATCAGGCTAATGTGCAGTGGTAATTCTTCCTCTTGTTCTCACTCTCTCTGTCTCTCCACCATCATCTGCCCAAGCCACCTGAGCTAGTAGAACTGAAGCAAACACACCATTTCCTTTTGTCTCCTTCTGTGATCACTCACATTCTAAGGAGGTTCAAAACTTTCCAGCTCAGATCACAAAAATATCTCTTGACACATGACAAAGAACAGTTTATTTTTATTCTTTCTCCTCCTTCATACAGAGTTGTTTCCAGATAGCTGCTTTATCATCCCCCTTTTGTCCTGGTTTATCTCACAGTATTAAGACTTTGAAGCTACTGACTAAAGCAAGAGGCTTGTAAAAAGAAAGTGGCAAAAATGGGCATGGAGACTTTTAATGAGCCCCAACCAACTAGGTAGCCATGTTGAAAGTGTCTATTTGCTATGACAAAATACTGTACCATATGTTCCCCAAAATAATTTGATTTTTTTAAAATTTGTAGATTAATTCAATTGTGACTTTAAACTATTATTGACCTCTCAAACTCTTTTGTCCGAATTCCTTCTGTTGGCAAATATTCAATAAGTTTGATACCTTGTATAATATAAAACACTTATAAATATGTATATATTGGGATAGTTATGTGAGCTTTGTGATGAATAAGTGATTTAGTATATACATCATTCACAATACGTCATCACTAACAATAACGAAGAGGGACATGGTTTCATTTCTGGTCTTCTAAATGAAAGATAAATGTCATATGATACTATAACCCAAGAGCTACATTGCTTTTTTTTCTTCTACATTTTTATGAAACAAGTTACTTATTTAGATACTGAGTCAAAATTCTGTTTTATTGCAGTAACTGTCATAAAACACTAGGGAGGTGACTCATTGTTAAACAGTAATACTTATCCCTGTCAGCAGCTCATTAGCATGATTAAGTTTACACTAATGTGGTAATTATCATGATTTGTCAATTTCCATCAAAGTATCTTCTCCCAGCACCAAATATTGGGGATATTTGTGAAATTGCAGAGGAAAGAAGATAGCCAAATTAGCAAAAACCAGCTATGTACCACCTTCACTACCAGACAATAATGAGAAAAGCATCTAGAATAAAAATGATGGTGATGATAGATAATATTTATTAAATAATTGTTCTTTGTCAGGCATTAGACAAGTGTTTTACATGTACAATAGGTCTTCAGCATTGTCAATAGGTTCTTGGAAACTGCAACTTTAAGCGAAACGATGTATAGTAGAACCAAAATTCTTAAGCTAATTGATATGCACAAGAGTTAAGTTCCTAAGGCCTATTTCTGCTCATAAAAACATCACCAAACTTCTAAATCAAGATCCAAAACACTTCTAATATTACCCCCCCCAATAAATGTGAGCTATACATAAATTTAAGAAAGATTAATAAAAACAAATAAGAGAATTCTTTTCCAACCTGCTTATTTCAGTTCAGGGTCGTGGATGGCCAGGACCTATCCTGGCAGCTTAAGGCGCAAGATGGAAACCCACCCTGAACAGGATGCTATTCCCTCCACTACTCCACAACACCACACACACACACACACCCCCCCACACACACACACACAGACTGGGACAGTTAGGCATGTCAATTCATCTAATCTGCACACCTTTGGGATGAGGAAGCCAGAATATCTGGAGAAAACTCAAACAGACATGAGAAGAGGAACCTGCCTACTTCACACAGTCAGGAATTGATATTTTTCTCATTAACATTATAATGAAACAATATTGAATACAATAACCTTATTGGAAGACCTGCTGTATTATCTCATTTATTGCCTTTCCTAGCCCTATAAAGTATGTAGTACTATTTAATACCATTTCAAGAGGATAAAACTGAGACTTAGAGACATGATGTAAATTGCCCAAGATCACACAGTCATGAGTAGCAGAGCTAGAATTCAGATCCCAGTCATCTGAATGAAAAGTCCATGCGCTTAATAGTTTAACTCTATTCCTGGGTTTCTCAGCCCCAGCACTACTGAAACACACGGCCAGATAATTCTTTGCTGCAAGGGTCTGCCCTGTAGGACTGGAGGATGCTTAGCAGTTTAGCAGCATCCCTGGACTCTGCCCACTAGATGTCAGTAGCGCCTTCTCTCCCAGGTTCCCTTCCCTACTTGTGGCAGCCAAAAATGTCTCCAGACATTGCTAAATGTCCTTTAGGAGGCAAATTGCCACTCTCCCCAGGTTAAAAACCACTGTTCTACTATAACCTTTCTTTATACTAATTATGTAATATCATGTCATTAACTCAGAAATATCATTTTAATGGTGACCACATCTTTTATTAAATGTTGAATTAGTCTATAACTAAAATATTGCATTTGATTACTTTATAAAAAAAATGTTATATTTGAGAACTTTAAAAAATCAGGTGCTTTGAAATCTACTCCTTTGGTGTGTATTGGATATAAAGGTAACCTTCGTCTTAGAAAAAATAAGCAGGAAGTGTTTTATATTGCAAAGACTGTTAAGTTCCCTCTTTAAAATATGTTGCCAATTTTTTCACCTGGTATACTTTAGAAGATAAAATGAAGGAGACATGTCAGTAATAGATTTAACAGTGAAAGAGTTTATTTGATTACTGTGTACAGACATGGCCTCAGTTACAATCAAATCAAATAAAACTGCATGCGTATATATCTGAAAATGAAAATAAATTTATTAGTCATTTTTAAAACTCAGAATTCTATTATTTTCTTAAAATGTCTAATACATCAAAATTTACTAAGGCTTTGGTTTAGTTTTGTTCTTTTTAAAATATATACTTAAATATATATTAAAAGCGAGTATTTTGCTATTGTCAACATCTCATTCACCAAATATTTAAGTGCCTACTCTTATGTTAACTACTTTAGGAAACATATAAAAATTAAAATCTGCATTCCTGAGGAAATTATCTTAGAAACAAGTCATATATACACAAAAGTCCTACCAAAAAAAAAAAAAAAAAGACAGTGTAAAGCAACTAGTAAGGTGTTTTAGATAATTCACATTAAAGAAAAACATACCCACACACATACAACACGAAAGTTAAGGGAGATAGTAAAATTCATTTAATAGGCATGTTATACATAAATAATTTGCCACAAGTTTTGCATTTTAAGAATCCACATGAAAAATCACAATATGCATGGACTAGAAGCAATGTATATCAGAAAAAAACATTCTAGAGATATTTAGGTTGTTATGCTTTCACAAATCAATTTTTTCCAAATCTTTTTAGGGTTTCAGGAGAAATTTTTGGTTAAAATCGAACACTCTATCCATGTTTTTGACTATTCCATTATTCCTTCTCACCAAGAAACATAATTTCCTACAAATTCCATAAAGTTTTAAGTTAATGATGTTTGGTTTATATTTACCAAGAAATGTTTTACTCCTTACCATAAAATTAGAATTAAAAACACACCTTTCTAAATAAATCCAAAAGAGAACAGTGGGTTTTGCTGGGTTCACAGACAGAGATATGTATTCAAGCAACCATACATTCTTAACCTTCTCCTTGGGTGCAATTTGGAAGTAATCTGCCTTTTAATGGTCTACAGTGGACATCACGGTTGCAATCCAAGCGAGTAACGTCACAGCAAAACTGTCTAACACGCACATATTGCTTAGGGCTGCAGTGGTACCATGGTTACCACCAGAACAAACATCTCAGGAAAGGAGAGCCACTGTCTTTCAACGTGCAGAAATCCAGTACTTTTGATAGTTCATGAGCCTTCATTTTTCTTCACTTGGGGGCATTCCAATTGGTCTTGTGTTGTTTCTTCATCTTTCTTTTTTACATCTTCTACTTGATTAGGACATACCTTTGCCACTGGTCCAGACATGGGAGCTACACAAAGACAAGACAGACCTCAGCTTTTTGTTTTTATTAGCATTGGAATCTATTAATTTTTAAATTCTTAATAATATTTGCACTTAGCTAATGAATAATAATAAGCCTTAAATCTACTTATTTATAGCTTTGTCAATAAAACATTGTCTATGCCATCTACCTTTAAAAATATATTTCCTTTTGTTTATTCTTTAATATATTTATTTCCAAATGATTTAAAGGATCATATAAAAGAGTAACAGATAATAGTTTCTCTAGTGACCAAAATAAAATGGTGAAGACTACTAACTCTCCTACAGTGTATTTGTTCTTTTCCTTAACTAAGTAACGTCAACAAGTATTAAGGTTTTGTGTGTATTTAGGTATATAAACTTTAATTCAGCCTTTTATATTAACAAGTAACTTCTCTACCTCACTAGTTGAGGAAGATTCTTCAACAGCTACATCATGTTCTGATAATCATATGCTAGCCCCCTCTCCCCCATTACCTGTGGTTTCACCTTCTGTGGTTTCACTTGTGTGTAGTTAACCATGGTATAAAAATATTAAATGGAAAAATTCCGTAAGTTTTAAATTGCATATTGTCCTGAGTAGTGTGATGAAATCTCATGCTATCCTACTCCTTGCACCTGGGACATGAATCACACCTTAGTCTAGCATCTCCATGCTATACACACTCCTTGCCCGTTAGTTACATAGTAGCTTTCTTGGTCATCACATCGACTGTTGCTTTATCACAGGGTGTGTGTTCAAGCAACCTTTATTTTACTTAAAATAGCCCCAAATCCATTCACATAACTTTTGTCACGGTATATTGTTGTAACCGTCCTATTTTATTATTGTTGTTGTTGATATCCTACTGTGCCTAATTTATAAATTAAATTCTGTCACAGGTATGTATGCTAGGGAAAAACGGTATATATAGGTTATATAGTTTCAGGCATTCACTGCGGGTCTTGGAATGTATATCCTTCACATAATGGGAGGCTAATATATGACATTTTCAAACTTAAAAGGTCAAAAACATTATGTGCATTTTTATTTCTTTTCTTTTTATTCCATCTTTATTTCACCATATAATAGTTTATGTGTATACATTTTTACTTTTACTTGTAGTGTCTCATATGAGAAATTCAATGACCTTTGGAAAAAGGTGGTGTAACTATGGAACTCCAGGATCTGACCACAGCCTCTGGCCTAACGAGGTTACATGTATTTCACAGGGATCAAACCAGGAACATTTGTAACTTTACCAGGTAATAAATAACCTCCTGAGGCAAAGAACCAATAGCCCTCTTCTGGGGCTCCCATGAATATGGAAGGTGTGCAGAAGCTTCTAGCTTTCTATTGCCTCATTGACACTAGGAATAAATTTCTACACACACACTGGAGTCCACCTTGACATCTAAAATAAGGCACAAGGCACAAATATTTTAGCAATTACTTGGAACTAAAATTATCTTTAACATCTATGAATGGTTTTAAATGAAGGGATTTTTAAAAGCTTTGTTAAAAATATCATTGTATTTATTATCAGACGACTAAATTCTGGAAGAACTATGTAAGAAATGGGGAGAGAGAACCAAAATTTTCCTATATTGGTTTGATAGTTGTTCTTTTTCTTAATTCAACTTTTCTACTAGTTGAAGAATGATCACCTTTTATACAAATTCCTTAAAGATTTTATCTCTAGTTGATAATAAACTTATTCTTAGAAGAATAGTCTTATAGAATACTGCAGTGAAGCAGAAGTTCCCAAAGTGATTTGTCAATAGATGACAGAAGGAAAATTATTTCATCTCTGAATACTTCTCAATAAATTTTGTAAGCTCATTGAGGGAAAAGACCATATTTGTTCACCTTTTATTCCCAATCACTAGCACTGTGTATCCAGTGAATTTATAAATGTTCATTTTCCATGTACACACCATGAGATAAAAAAGTACAATTTTCCACTTTCAGAAAGCCTGAAAAATCTACTTAGCCTTAAATAAAAGCTGAGAGGTTTTAGTAACTGGTGAGAGAAAAAAAAAAGAGCATTTATTAAAAAAAGGAAGATTGTTCCAGAGAAAGGATTGATTAGGAAGAGAGAAGTACTGTTGCTGATTTTAAGAGGATGGTACCGTTACCTTCCTTTACGGAGAGGGCCTCCAGTTTGAGGGGCAACTCTGAAGTTTCGCCTGTCACAGCTGAATCCTGGATGTCTACAATGGCATTCCGGCGGCCAGCCCTTGCTGAAGATGCAAAATCGTTGCCCATAGGCTCCACATCAGTCATTTCTGATGAATCTGTCCTCATAGCAACATCTGCAAATAGAATGTACACACGAAGAAGAGGATAAATCTATTCTGAGGTAGATGCTCACAATGATGTCTGAAAGGCATGGCTTGATCAAAAATAAAACAGGCTCGAGAACCTAATCATTGATCCCACCCTGCATCCACGTCTACCATCTACGTTATAGTCCTGAAGCTTTCATTTGCACATTCTCACATTAGCTGAATAGAACAGGAAGTTCTCAGTGTGAGCCAGATTGCTATAAATAACCCCTGAGCCAAAAGAGCCATTTGGATGCTTTAGGGTGTAGTAATCTCTTGCCTTTTGTTCTGTTTTTCTATGAATGGATCAGACAAATGAGGGTTTGGAAGAAAATGAAAACTGACTTGTTTGGCCACTGCCTTAGAGGCTCTGCCTGCCAGTATTTGCTTGTGGTACTTGTTCAGGCTGAAACCAAATCGCTGTAATTTGTGGAGACCAAACAAAACACATGCTGTTGCTACTCCTGAGAAATAAGAAATTCAACTTGATCTTAAAGGCTTTTTTTCCCCAGTGACAGCTGTGTATTTCTATCTGTTCTCATCTCAGACCTAATTTTCAATACTGCATGTTCATGTCGGGGAGAGCAGGACCTGTTTTACCTTTTGTTACCTTCCAGTGGACATGGTCATTACTAGTGCTTTCCTAAGAAAGCTTTATCTTTCTAGCAATTATCTGTCTCTATGAAAGGATTCTCAAGAGCTCATTCACTATACAAAGAGGGAGGTAGCAGATATTGCTTATCCTAAGGCTAACCCTCTTTCATATGTCTTTTAATGACTCTTTCCTAAGAAGTCAACACTGAAAAGTTCTCAAAAGCAGCAGGAACAGAAGCAAGTATTTCTGAGAACTTATTAAGTGGTAGGCTCTCAGCTAGGCATTGAGAGTTCAGAGGAATGATATACTCTTCATATTTAGGGGACTTGCACTCTCGAAGGAGAGAAAAAGGAATACATGCAAAGATAGATAATATCACGGTATAGAATGTGCTGAGTGTCAACCAAGGTAAGGAAATGATCATGACTGGTGGCTCTTGGGGGCAGAAATACATGAAACTTGGCCTATACAAAGCAAATCAAACTTCTCACTTTAGTTGAAAAGGATCCTTTTCCAATAAGTTACCTACAATTCACGAAATGCTAAAAATGAAGAGAAATATTCACAAAGCATGGTGCATTTGATATTAGAAATGCAACTCTTTGGCCCATAGAACCCAAGACATGCACATTGAACTTAATGTGGCCCACAGGAGGCCAGGAGTAGTCTAGGCTACTTCTCTAGATATTTTCAGCTTTCTAGGAATCATGGAAAATTTGAGAAAAATGCTACAGTTTTAGACACAATTTTGGAATCAATTAGACTTATAACTTCTTAATATTTGCCAAATATCTGGCATTGGCAGACAGCATAGAGTAACTAAAGAGCACTGGGTTATATTAGTCAAAACAACAACAACAACAACAACAACAACAACAAATCCTCATAGTCTTGCAGGATGATAATTGGTTAATCCATTTAATTTCTCTGAGTCATGGTTACTCTCCTATATAATGGGTATAAAAATAATCTGACTGATTCACAGGATTCTTGTGAAGAATCAGTGAGATAAAGGATATATAAACTCTTTGTAACTATGAAACCATATGGTTGGTTATTGGCATTTTTGTACATGTCTTATTAAGTTTTATTTTCTCTACCATTCTCTTATGTACCCCTTTAATCCAAACAAGAAATATCTTTCTACTGGAAGACCTCTTGAGTTTTCTAAGGGGAAAAGCAGCGTTTATTAAATACGGCATGAACATTCTCATATCTATTATCTCATTTAAACTTCCTACTAATCCTATGAGGTAGTGAGAACAACACTCACTATGTGGGTGTGGAAGTTAGGGATTAGAGAGGTTAAGTGATGTATTTAAAGGTGTTCAGCTGCTAATTTATCAAGCAAGTTTGCAAATCCAGTTTCAGTTCACTTTGAAAGCAAGATGACATGGATTACCACAAAATTAACTTTCCAAATCTCTGTGATATGTATATAAACCATATAATAGCTACTTTAGATTCTGTCCTTCATTACTTTTTAAATAGGGGGAAATTATCTGTCTACTATCTATCCATCTATCTACCTACCTATCTATATCTAAATATATGTATAATGAATGTTTGGTTATCTATGAGCACCTCCATGATACATAAATTTCAATAAAAGATGTCTTCTCTACTTGTGAGATTTCTAGCTTGTAAGAAGTACTTACATCGGTTTGGAAATGTACCCCATTTGCAGGCCTCCGCTCTGTCCTCAGACAATAAATATCACATCAGAAGCCATGGCCATGATCAAGTGTTTATTTCTGTGAAGCATCTTCCTATGTAACTACAAATAAGTTAACTATGCTAAGCATGGAGGAGCGGCTCCACGAATATCTTGATTATTATTGGTCTGATAGTCCAAAATCTTAAAATTGAAGATAATGATAAGTATAAAAATATTAAGGTAAATAATTAAATGCTATATATTTTATGTTAAACAAAATGGATAAACTTTTTCTTTTTTAGCAAGATGGGATATGTCAAAGGAGTATGGGGTATTTGTGTATTAAAAGAAAACTTCCAAAAAGTGGCCCATTGAGTAGGCCATCAATTTAGAAGAAGAAATTCTGGGATCCACGTTTATTTCAAGGATTCTTTGCTGCTGGCTGCTATTTTGGAAGTTTTTGCTTTTGCCTTTATATTATGATTTTAGGCATATTCTAAATTAGTTCTTTTCTATTGATGTTAGAAAAAAAGCTTTTCGCAAAACTAAAAGTTTGTCAAAGTTATACTCATTAACTACCACTTAAAGATGAAAAACAGAACTGGATACGTAGGGAGGCCAAGAAACAGGCTGCTTTACTATGGAGTTTTATTTACTTAGTCATTTCTCAACTTGGCACCCTCTTCCTTACAGAGCCTGAACTGACACTGAGTGACCGAGATGTTATGCTCCACCAGGAGAGAGACAATTTATCCAGCTCAGCCTCACAGGGCCATGGGGAGAGGAAGCTTTCTACATTCATTATGGAATGTGTTGGCGACTTAGAGATGGCTAGCGGGAGCATCTGAACCCGCAGAGTGATTTGTTCTTTCTCTCTCTCCCTCTCCCCCCCCCCCCCCCCCCCCCCCTCCCTCTCCCTCTCTCTCTCTTTATTCCCTTCCTTTCCCTTCCCTTCCTTTCTTTCTTCCTTTCTTTCTTTCTTTTATGATATATAATACCAACAGGGTGATTCTTAACTGGGCTCTTTTAATTCCCTGGCAAGGAGGTTTATCTCAGCATTGGAAATTATCTGTAAGCCTATAAAAAATGATTGAATAGCTATGTATGTTATAGAATATTATACAGCAATTGTAAATAATGTGTCAAATCTAGTTAGATCCACCTATGGAGATGTATCCATGACACATTGTGAAATACAGCAAGTTTAAAAAGTAATATTTATAGTGGGGGGGAGGAGAAAAAGTAACAAATATAATGTGATTTCGACTTTGTAAAAAGAACAAAAATCTTTGTTGGGAATGTAAAAGAGAACAAGGAGAGTATTAACCATTTTTTGCTCCTCCTTACATATTTTAACTTGTAATAATAAGCATATATTACTTTTGTAATTTGAAAGAATTAAAACATATTCACCTAGCAAAATTATGAATCCTCAGACATTCTAGCACAGAAAGGCTCTAAAAAATAACATTTTGATAATTTAACCCAAAATAGCATATCTATAAATGAAAGTCCCTATGTCCTCCAAATAGCCATTTTACTTGTCATTATTATCCTGTATAACGATAATTGTCTATGCTTGATTTATAAAAGGAATGATATATATGAGAATTGCTCTCTTCAAATGCTTTGTGACATTTAAAAAATATATAACCTATAGACAGATGAGGAAACATTGCTAAGAAAAACAAAAGAGATTAACTTACTGGTTCTTTTCATTTTCTAGGCTTAAAAAGCTAATTATGTTTATGTTTGCTAACCAAGGCAGCTGACTCACTAGCATCTCTTCCTTTTTCTTTTAGCAGAGAAATCTGGATGAGTTCTGCTTTATCAACTGTGGCTGCTTACAGAAGCTGAAACCATTTGAACATTTGGAAATTTTGCATAAGTCCTTGCATGCCCACAACAACATTATGCGATTTACAGGCCTGGGATACACTTCCATCGCAACTGAAAATAAACAATTTTTCAGGATGCCATTAAAAGACTAATACATAATCATATATACACACACATGCCAGCATCTTTGCAGTCTCTGAAACACTGAAAATGCAACATTAGCACCGCTGAAGAGGACAAAGATGTTTAAGCTAAAAAACCGTAAAAAAAAAAATCAACGATCAGCTCTCAGTGGACTCAAAAGAGCCTGCCAAGAAGAGAGTATGTTAGTATGTTATAAACATACATAGAAACAGAAGTTTTTGCAACCTCTTCCCCCCTACCACCCCCCCCCACCCCAACTGACTCAAGCTTCCTCACTTGAAGCTGAGCCTGCAAGGAAGTGAATACCTTCTTTTCTAACTTCTGGCTCCATCTCCCACAGTAAAACCACTCCCCATTCTGCATGTAGGATTTGAAATAAACTTCTTACCCACTATATCAGTTCTCTGGAAGTATGGGTCAAGCTATCTGGAAAAAAAAAAAAGAAAGAAAGAAAAAACACTTAGAGTAAAAATAAAAAAGGAAGAACATACATTTTGGAAAGTCAGTGCTTTTACTGGTCACAGGTCAGATAAAGAGAGAGATACACTCTGCTCTCAGCTGATAACCAAATGCCTCATCTGTTTCTCTATGGCTTTCAGTATCTTCATATCTTATGCTAGATTTCTTTAGTTCTCTGCCTATATATCGTTATTTTGTATTTTCTGTCTGGAACATATAAACTTTTCTCAAACAAGACAAAAGAACTATAACAATTGCCTCTTAATGTGAACCAACAGAAACGAATAATTATTTATTTATCCGGTCAATATTTACCTTGTTCCTACTAAATTATTGTCAGCCCCTGTGCTTGGCCCACAAACTACAAGGAGGAATCCACAATTTGATGAGATTGCACATATTCTGATTCTTTTCAGTTACCTTTTAAGTTACCTTGAACTCAAATCCTATTCTTTGAAAATTAAGTAAAAGTATCTACCTCTAAAATGTGAATTCTTTAACACATCACCTATGCATCTAAGTATCAAGATCATGTTAGGCTAAACAGAGCTTACATGGAATGTGTACACATGTATAAAAATTATATTGTTTTATTTAGAGAACCCGCATATGGTGTTTCTGTGCCTCAATATAAGCCAAAGAAAATTCTACCTTTTGTCTGTTGACACACATTTTTTTTTTATGCTTAGGTTCTTACTTGATATTGATTTAAACAAACCTTTCAACATATAATTGGTAGGCACATGAAAGCTATTTTTGCCACAGAAAAATGTTCACAGTTTAAACTTGTGAAATTCAAAATATAAAGCCAATTGATTTTCCCATAATCTTCCAGGTAAAGTAATGAACAAATCCGAATATTTGTCCAGCACAGTGATACTTGCTGTATGAAGATATGGCCATTTAGAATAACAATATTAACTGATGTGGATAAAGATAAGAAAAAGATTAACTGCATTAAACCATGTAACCCCCTAGAGTGTATGTGGAGGTCACATTTAACTGGTTATTGTACTCTCTAGTTTTCTGAGAAACTTAATAACACACTCCATAAAGGATTTTGGGGAGTTAGTTTGTCATTGGGCTTCCTGGCCCCTTGTAGCTTCCCCAAAAGACAATTAAACTTTTTCCATTATTTCAGGATTTTAAATTTGAAAGAATCATACAGTCCAACCTTCCCCATATAGCACAGCCAATTTTTGTCTAAGTCTTTTCTATATTCAGGCAGTATCTTTCTGCCATTTCCACGACTCCCCCTGCTCCTCTCCAAAACAGGTTTCCCTATTTATCGGTACATTATCTTTGAGTGTGTGTGTGTGTGTGTGTGTGTGTGTGTGTTATGTACAGTGAATAGTATCTAGGACACAGTGATATTTTCAGTTCTCCTTTAGATGACCATAATTCTAAGTGGTTATAAGTTACAGCAGTGTTACATCTTACATAGTTTTGTCCTTTCACCTCCCACCTTTTTATTTCTATCTTTCTGAGTGATCAGAATTGAGAGGATTTAGCATGGATTAGAAGGAACCATTCTCATTCTTTTTTTTTGTTTCTTATTATCTTAAGCCTTGCTTCAACCTCTTCATTCTGATTTATTTCTCATAGTATCCTTTCAATCAGTGACTCAAATATCATTGTGTTCTTATTTTATTGAGTTACTGGAGCTTAATTAAGAAAGTATTTGGATTCAATTTAAAAAGTATTTAACATTAACTCTGTGCAAAACATCATGCTAGCAGTACTGTGGGATTTGCCACAGGACTTCCACTGCCACACCTGGAGAGCTAGGAAGGCTGCATGCCAGGCACCTCCCCACATGCACTGAGAATGAGCACAAATGAGGGAGAAAATGGGACAGGGCCGCCCAGGAACACAGCATTCTGTGGGGTCTGGAGAAAGTGTCAACAAAATTGCAGTGAGAGACTGCTCTCAGTCACCTACTCCTTACCTTTGCTCTTTTCTAAGTGTTTTGGACCCAAACTGTTCCTAGATTTCAAAAGGGACACAAAGACTCTCCAAGCTCACAAAAGCCCAAGAAATGATTTTAAATTAGTGAGAAAATGATATAATTTTGAGGTTCATATGGCCTGCTTGCACCCCTCCCATCTCAGAATGAACACAGCCTGTCTGTGCAGGGGGTTTTTAAATGCAAGGCCTGAGAAGTCGGTTCCTTTTTTGATGAGACCATGGTTTTAAAATGCCAAGTGACTTTTGACGACGTCAGTAGGAAGGAGAGAAGGGGAAGTTAACTCTCACCAGTGTGGTCACAGTAGATATGGTTTTTTATCCTTCTGCCTGGTACATGGACTAGAACATAGTTGCCTAACAAATTTAATTAATAAATGTTGAACCTGAGGA
>AWHC01028972.1:0-16979 GCA_000465285.1 Eidolon helvum | reverse complement strand
TAAATGACTCTGGATACCAGTTAAAATGAGGGGCGGGGGAATGATTTTATTTTCCATAGTATCTAAAAAAAGCTTTTGGGCACAGCTCACATATGCCACTCAAAGAGTAAACTCTTCCCAAAACAGTGTCTGGAAGTTTAAGAATTTATTAAGATAACCAGAATATGTAAGTGGGAGGTTCACCAGGACTGAATTTCAGAGTTAGTGACTAGTCCAGGCTAAGAAACAAATGACAGTCAGGAGAAAATCTGACTTACATTCTTTGAATTGATAGCATTGACAATAGCAATCAATTAAAACTGACATGCACTTTGAACCCTAAAAATTCTAAGAATGAAAATAAGAATGCATAATTGAAGCAAACATGGTGTCTTTTTATGTACAAATTCTCCTGTCTGCTTTCACCAACAGTAAAAGCATTTTGACTTCTTTTCCCTCCATAAGCAAAGTGTATGCTGAGCATATGCACTTTCTCATTTAAGTTTTTATGAGCTCATTTGCAATAAATATTCCCATGTTGAATAAGCTATATCTCTTTGTAAACTTAAATACTCTATTAAAAACTGGTTTTGCAAGCCATCCTATATAAGCAATGAGGCTAATTGGTTTTCATTTATCTATGTTTAAATAATACAGATAAACTTTTTGCAGTATTCACTTGTCCCAAGAACTTTGCTAGGGCCATAACAATCTTATTGAGGATTTAAGACTTACGTGCATTATTAAAATAGAGAAAAATGTAAGTCAGTCTACTTACAGGGCAAAATATATCTTACAGATACTAACTCTGAGTCTTAAATGTTAGTGTACATAAAACTATATAGGATGCCAATGAAACATGAAGATTTCCATTTTGATCTAATAGAGCAGAAAATCTATATTTTTGTCAAGTGCCCAGATTGTCTGAATACAGTTGAACCAAGGAGCCCTCCTGGGCTACTGCACAGAAAGTCAGGATTTGGGAATTTGGGCAAAGACTGGAATTGTCAGGATGGATTTGTAGAAAGCAGTGGATTTGAGATGAATCTACAAGGTCTAACATTAAGGATGGATGGGATTTAAAGACAGAGAAGGGAGGCGATTTCTTGGAAGAGGGAAAGATCTGAAGCATAGCACAAATTTAGAAGTAAATGTGGCATAAGAAACAGACAACTGAAAAACAAGCCTGAGAGAAGTCGCCTGAAAGCTGGTATCAGTTGCCCTCATGTTGATTGTCCATGCACCTTAAGTGTCTTGGACATTCAAACTTCTTTGTGAAGGTTGAATATATAAAGAAAGAATCTTTCTTTCTCTTTATGCCTAAACCTGAGTTTCACATAAGTTATGTCTAACTATAAGGTTCAATGGACGTAGAGAGAGCAAGCTCTGGAGCTACAATGCCTTAGCCAACCAAACACTGTGCCTATACACACACTCTAAATGTGATGGTTTAGTGTTTAATGTGATGATTTACTATTTAGCATCAAATTAATAGTCCTTATGGTAGGCACATGACATAGTACCAAAAAAACCAGCATTGCCTTAGGAGCCAGAAAGTATTGGATTTTAATCACTATTTTATATTACTTCTGCATACCTGGGGTATTTTACTTGGCCTCTTTGAATTTTAGTTTCTAAATGTGTAAAACAAAAATAATAACAATACATACATACACATTTAGTATTGGGTTTTGAGGGTTAATTGAGGTGGTAAATGTAAACTCTCAGACACAGAGTAGATATCTATGAATGAATGAGCAATATTTCCTATTTTTTTTATAGTTGTAAGGAACATGTTTTAAATGAACTAATCCATGATTATGCAATGACATTATACATTTTAGGTCAGATAGATAAAACACCACAATTGTGATGCATTGAGATATTTATGTTTTTTTTGTTGTGGTTTTTTTACAAAAAAAAAAAAAGAGGTGAATATTAATTGTGGGGCTGATTAACAATGTGCTGTCATTTGAAGGACACCCTGATATATGTTTCCAAGGGACCCAGAGTCTCCTGTTAGAGTTTCATTTTCTGATAACTCTTGCAGAGGTATGCAGCCCATATTAGTCATTTGTGTTCAATGTGAATTATTTTTCAGATCTCTTTTCTCTATGGCAGTAGAGAGAAAACTGCTGAAGAACAGGAGATTGGCTGGACATAAAGAAAAACTAGAAACATTTTACAATAAGAGGCACCCACAAAAGATCAAACTGGCTAGAGCCTCAGGCCATAATAGGAAGGTCCTGTAAGCCTTTGTCTAGTGAGAAATGGACACCAGAATAGGGAAAATAGGGCACAGAAAGCAAGTGCTGACAAATGTCAAGTGCTTTTCCTTCAGCCTCAGTCTGGTTTGAGTACTATTGTTCCCTGCACAGTAAATTCCTCATTTCCATTAAATGTCACATGAATGCCTTTTTACTTTTGGTGTCATGTCACAAAGTAAAATCCTCTCAGAGGAGAAAGTGAGGCTTAAATGTTCTCACCAGGTGGCTTAAGGAAATCAGGGAACAGAAACGTTTTCTTCAAAAAATAGTGGGAAAAGAAAAAGCAGTGATCTGTTATATAGAAAAAAATAAATATTGAAGCAGTTTTAAGTAACTCAGTTCCTTTAATGTGTTTTGTAACACTATTATTGCTGCCTATTATTGCTCATGGTTTATTACTATTATTATTTATAATTACCCTCTCTTTCATCTGAGAAATTCAAGGTAAAATGTGCCTCTCTGGTTTGGAGACTTTTTCTGTTTACTATTCTGATTTTCCTGAATCACTATATGTGATGTTTTTAGAAATTTACACTTTTAGAGGGGAAAAAAGTACTTTTTCATTTACATTAGGAATACAGGGAGAGCTGGTGAAAGAAATCTTTTTCCTGACGGGAAAAGAAAGCAGAATTACATTAGTGTAGAATTAGAAATAAGATTTAAATGCTAACCGAAGATTAGATAAATGTAAAGTTATGTATGCCCCCCAAAATGGACTATAAATTATAGAAGGAAATGCATTTTGTTTATACCTAGGGCTGGGTGCATAGTAGTTGCTTAGTTGTTTATTGGATGATCAATTTATAGTACAATGAAAAACAGAGTTCCTAGCCCTGAGGAGTTTCAAAATACAACCTTCATATCACTGTCAGAACAGTCTCCATTTTCACACACACACACACACCCCCCCACACACACACACACACACTCGGATGGCCCGAATAACCCATCTCTGTGCAGATTCCCTTGTAATTATCTAGTCAGTATCAGCACGATAGTATCAACTCAATCCTGGAAAAGTCTTTCAGGGGCAGGCTTTTATAAGGCTTCACAGTGACTTTTGGTTTCTTATCAAAAGAAGCAACAGCGTCCAGGAAATATGCAGAACTTTGCTTTCAAACCATGAAGAAATCATTGTGTAATTGAGTGTGTTACTGGGGAGGAAAATGCTATTAAATGTCGGAAGCAGGGTTTTTTATCTTTTGAGGGCAGAGGATTCCCGAATGGGAGAGGTCAGGAGTTCCTCAAGTCACACTTCACATGAGCAGTGCAGAACTGCCTCAATATGGTGTCTGAGAAGCCCAGAGAAATCCATCTGTACCAAAACCCTTCCCTTTCACACTACCACACACTGAAATTCCTACTGTTTCAATTCACTTGTCGAAAATGAGCTTTCTTTGAAGGGCTACAGAGGCACCCAGTGGAGACTTGCTCAAGGCACCACCTAAGTGTGAGAACTCCTCCCATTAGGGAGCCCAGAAGTCAGGAGACATCAAAAGGGCTGGAGGGGCCTCATTGTTGGCAAACTCAGCCAGTCTTACTATTTTGCCTTCTCCTAGACTTGGCCAGTCTATATTCCAGTTAATATGAACACTGAAAATAAAAAAAGAACAACCTTTACCTTTCAAAAGCCATACTAGCAAATGGTCTTTGATTTCTTGCAGTCTTAGGCTTATCTCTCCAGTTAATTGTGACAGTAAAACCATAAAGACTGAGATTTAATTTTAACTCATGTTGATCATTCTAGGGCAGTGAGTGAAGAGGATGAGCTAGAGAAATATTAATCCAGGCTGATTATTTAACATCTGCCTTATTTTGAGGAGAACACTATCAAAGGCACCCACTCAGGACAATGAAACTCTTTAGTAATATTTTGCTTTATCGTCGATTTCTCCTTGTAGTTTTTACTCTATTGATTTTACTGCCCTTGCCTATCGTCCTCCACAGCAAGGTAAGTGAACCTGGAGAACAGGTTGGTGGATTTCCTGATTTATTTAATTGTCCTTCATTATTGCTGTGCAATTGCCTGGCTCAGAGCTGAATGAGTGGTGATCCTTTGGGGCTGAAGGAAGGATGCTCGTACATTGATCATTTTTCTCCTTCCTAATGGTTAATGTTGGTTGATTCTCAGTGTCATTAACTAGAATAATTAAATAGTCTATTCAATTAGACTTATTCTTTTCCTGTCACTAGTTGAGAGGTACAACCCTTGAGATCTTATAGTTCAAGTTACTAATCTCCAGGGAGCATCCTGGGTTAGCACAGCCCCTTCCAGAAATATGATACCAAGGAATGAGCTGGAGGAACAACTGGGAGTCCTGGGGTGTCATACAAACCAATTCACTTGTCGGCTCTGTGGCTTGGTATGGGTCACAGAACCTCCTGGAAATTTAGTTTCCTCTTGGGATAAGAAGATATTGAAAGCATGAATTAATTTTTTTTTTTTTTTGGCTAATTAGAAAATCTAATACATTAATAAGCCATGTTCTGGTCACTCCAGCTTGTATTCCATTTTGGTATACTTGTAAGCATTTCTCTGTTTGCTCTTAAATGTAGTCTGTCTGAAATGATAAACTCAATGCATTTTTAAGCCCTTAGTAAAATGATTTAAATAAGCAGACATTTAGTGAGCAGGTATGACAAGTGTTACTTACTGGTAAGAGGACAGACACTGGAGCCAGGCTTTCTGCTTTAAGTTTCAAATTTACCACATAAAAGCTACATGTCCTGGGCAAGTTATTTAACCGCTCAGTACTTCTGTATTTTCATATGTAAGATTGGGATAGTATCGGTGTTGCTGTGAGAATTAAATTTGAGTAAGCGCTCATTAAGCACTTACTTGGAGCAGTGGCTGGCATACAGTGGGGCAGTGTGAGTCTCCCCAAATGTGTTGACTCCACAGCTAGTATAATTTCCATAACCTCATGATGCCTTTTCTCTCAGTAGAAGAGAACCATTCTGATATTTTTTCTCTAACAAGCATTAATCAAGGTTATGTCACCCTGGGTTAAAATCGAATCGCTGTAATTATAATACTATGGGTCCACAGAAGGCAGCTACTGTAATACTATGGGTCCGCAGAAGGCAGCTACCGATCTGGGACTCTCTGAGGAAAGTTCTTGTGAGCTCATGAAAAGTCTTTTTCGATTCTTCCAAGGTGTCCTCTACCTGCAAAGCCATCAGAGGAACTGGCCTCTGCTGCCTGTAACTGCGGGTTGTCTCCTGCCAGGGGCAACCACCCAGCTGCAGCCTCCCAGGCTGGGCCTCTCCTTGCACCAAGGCCTCCTAGTACTCTGTGGATGGAGGGAAGAACTCCTCATCCCTTTTGGTTAAACATTGTTCTAAGCGCCCCCACTTCCCAAATTCTTACAGAATTTCTAGTGAAAACAGCAGGCACAGTCAGTTGTTTTGGTTTGGTTAGTTTTGTTTTGTAAATTCTATGCCTCTAATCTTTCCCTCTCTTCCCTGCTCCCCGCCTCCGCCCCCCGCCCCCAACTTCTGCTACCCTCAGCACTCCTTAAAAGTCTCTGGCAACCACCAGGTGACAAATTCAAGTCTCAGTCACAGAGCTCTAATCTGAATGACCACCCTCAGCCCCCTTTGAAAATTTATACTCCATCCAGATTGCATCTTCTCTTTCCGACTCCCCTGGTCCCATGTCCCCTAGACCTAGCTGGATCTACCATGGGCACATCCTGGTTCATCCTGGTTCATCCTGGACACCTGCTATATGGTAGTATTTCTCCACTTAGTTTCAGCATAAGTCTGTCCTTACAGCAGAGAAAATAAGAAATTAAACTAGTTAAACAAATTTAGGCCATGACTGCATATCATTCATGCTGCTTCTTTCACATATAAACCCATGAAACTTTGATTATCTTCCATAATTTTCAAAGAAAATGAATATAAACTCTGAAAGAGAAAACAAGTAAATAAATAAAAGGCAATGATTTCAGTGCATGATTCATTAACTGGAAAGTACATTCTTGCTAATCGCAAGAATAATTGCAGTCATCGATTTTTTTTCAAGGTGTTAGGACAAGTGTATGTTAGGTCTGTGAGGAAACTAGGGGCCTGGCATTTGATGAACTGTATTCCTCTTTCCTTTCCCTATAATCAGCTCATTTGTTAAAACTCAAATAATGTTAATAGGAGGGTTCTTTTTCCTAGAAAAATAACATGATTTCATTTTTTTGGCTACTCTAAATGCATATTTAATCATTTTTAATCAACTTAAAATTAAAGAATATTATTTTAACTGTTGCTTACAATGAAAGCAGAACTTTTTTTTCAGAAAAAAAACAGTATTTTGGATGGACTATAGTTTAAGTAAAGACTGACTTTGATGTAGATGCAAATCAATTTATTGTTAACTATCAGGCTACTTTAAATGCATATTTAATCATTCAATCAAATGATAAGTAAACTCAAAGAATGTTATGTTAACTGTTGCCTACAATGAGAGCAGAATTTTTTTTCAGATAATCTGGCACTTTGGATAGTATGAAATCTAAATAGAGACTTACACTGACATGGATGCAAATCAATATATTATAACTTTCAGGTTACCGAACTGGAGAATGCTATGCTTCTAAACACACAGTAACAGAACAAATAAAGATTCAAGCAAAACAAAACATCAATTTCACTTTATAAAAACATAAAATTACATGATCTAGAACCAACAATGAAACATTGGCTCATATATATATTTTTTTCATTTTCCTACCAGTTATTCAGTTGTTTATATAGACTGGCCTTAACCCTTACCTTAATTCCATCTCAAAGCAAAATGTGGCATCAATGATGAGAGACTTTAAGTGATTTTTCAATGTAATATTCAAAGAGAAGGAGAAGAGAGCAGAGCATGCTTCTGTTGCACGCATTCTGCCAGATGCTTTACCTAAATTATCTTATTTATAATCATTACAAACCAACAAGATAATCACATATGTTCTATCATTCTTACTTTACATTTGAGGAAACTGATGCTCAAAGATATGTAACGCAACAAAAGCCATATGGATGTGTGGAAACTTGATTTGAACTTGGGTTTTGCCAGAACTTGTAATTTACACTTTAACAGTGTCCCGCACACCCCCACCCCGCCCCGCCCCACCGCCTGTATTTTGTATTTTTGAAGATTTACCCTCTGTTTGGAAAAGTTTCATCAAGTGTGGCTTGGAATCATTTATCAACAACTCAGGCATTTCTCTTCATGATAATGCTTTAAATAGGTCAAACCACAGAAGAGGTGTAGTTTAGCGATTTTCTCAATTGACCTTATGCTACTCAATATCTTGAAGGAAGAAAATTGCAGTGATTCTAACCACTGGTGATGGGTCTTGTTAACCAAAAAAGAGGTTCAGTCTGTAATAAAGAACAAAAGGCATTTATTTGAGCAAAAAGATTGCAATCCAGAAGAGGGAGACCCAGGTAGCAATCCAAACTGGGCTCTGGAGAGAACAAAGAAAGGCAGCGTTTATAAAGGCAAAAACCACAGAATGTAATTTTTTATGCAAATGAAGTATTACTTCCTAGGTTGACAGGAATGGGTTAGTTCCAGTATACAAACATGGGAGGTGAAAACTACCAAGAGGAAGTAAAGTCCACATGCGTCCAGACAGGGGTTATTCCAGGATGTTTATGACTCAGCGTTGAGCTTAGTTTAGCAACAGGTTTAGCAGCTAAATAGCAGTTTGGAAAACTGAGGCACAAGATGTGCACAGGCCCCACTTCCTTAATAGCTTGTTGACTCTATTTTAAAATGACTCAACTCTCTTAGCAATACTTATTCCATTTTTTTTCTCCATATCACTCTATGAGAACTGAAGTAGTAGTCTTCTTATATGTATGCCATTTGCAGAATGTCCCAGCTTTACAAGCTGGTCATGTCAGTTTGTCAGGATACAATGCCCCTTCGCTTCATACCTGTGCCCAAATGCTCACCCTGAGTCATGGCATTTGGTAGGCATCTAGATACCTTCATTTCATGGAAATGATATTTTTATAGCAAAGGAGAATATGATCAGCCCAGAAGCCCATAGGCATAAATCAAATAGAAACTCAAATTTAATCCTCCTGAGTTAGGTATTATTAGTTAAACTTTGCAGATTAGTAATGGAGACAGAAACAAGTAAATAACTAAAAACATGGTTATACAAGTATTTCCAGTCAACATCTGTCTGATTCAAGAGCCAGTAATCTCAACCACAAGTTAACATCTATATCTTTATAGCCTCCATGGTGGTAGTCAGTATACTCCTAATACATTGGGAGTAAATGTCACTTTCCTAATGTAATCTTATTTTTTTTTACTGCTTAACACTGAATCATCAGAGAAACTGTCTTTTTAGTTGTCACATAGACATAAAGGTCATCTTAGTACTTCCCCAATTAGTAGTTAGTGATCAGTAAAATAACCCTGTAATGTAATTGCTATTTATGTAAACATTTGGATGAAATTAATAACTGCAATGAATTTGTCTCATTTTGGAGAAAAAATTTCTTAAATATTCTCAGATAAAAACTTGTAAAAACTGGCCTAGTCTACATGCCACAGTTCCAGTGACATTCTCTGTATGGCATTGTTCCTTTATGACTATTTCTAGCATCTTGTTCATTTTTACTCTTCTCAGTTACTCTGTACTATTTCCATACTTATTTTTCCAGTTCTTTCCAGTTCTTGGCTTTTCTGTGTGTGTGTGTGTGTCCCCCCCCCCCTGTGTGTGTGTGTGTATGATAAAGATAAAGAGAAAGATAAAAGAAGGCCAGGTTTGTTTGAGAATCAGTAAGAGGAGAAAACTGAACAATAATATTTCAGGTTTGTAGAGTGCATTTCCTCCAGGTATGTCTTGCTCCTTCTAGTTTATCTAGTAATTCAGACCCCTTTTAGAGATAGGGAAACAGGGGAACAGCCACGTAGAGATTGACCAGCATTCCCTAGTTGAGTGATTGTAAAAACAAGAGCAGATTTCAATTATCTCTGAGGTACATCTGGATTTCTCTAGAAAATGTTTGGCACCAAGAGAGACTTGAAAAGCAGAGAGCAGGAGATTGACACATCAGAGCATTAGTGCCCTTGAAGGACAGGGGTTAGGGAGGGAGAAAATGTTTTTAAGGGCCAACTCTGTTTCTGTAGCTGTCTTGTGCTGCCTGTTTCCTTCACAATATATTCATTTTATACATCATGAATTTCAAAGTTAGAATAGAAATTATAATAAATAAAAGAAACAATACATAATGAGAGACTTATGGTGCTAAATCTAAATAAACTAAACAGATGGGAGAAACACAGTGCTTGTAAAGAAATGCAAACTTTAAAGAGAGAAAGGATCTAGTTAGAAGGAGGAAAGTGGTAGGTTGGGAAGTCTGACAAAGAAAATGAAAATGAGTGGGAGAGGATTTTAAAAAGACTACAAGTGAAGGAAGAAGGAGGGGATAATTTCCAAGAAAACATAAAGAACTTCTAAAGGACCAAATCAAGTAATTAAATCTATTAATAGAAACAGTTGATATCATTTTAAATGTTGGTTTAAAATATTGTAGGGATCAAGATAAGGGCGCAAATGCTGTAAACTCTAAGAAAAGTGAATATTTTAGACACAATAAAGCACCAAAATTATGGAGGGCAAGAAAAAGAAAAAATAGAAATCACAGAATAATAATGTGGTAGATGAACAAAACCAGAAAATCCAAATTTAATATATTTTTATCTCACGAATATTTTATGAGAAATTGCTAAGCCCAAAGTGTTGTGCTAAGTAAACTGTGGGATCTTAGCAGGAGTTTAATGTTTCTACTTTCAAGTGGCTTGCATGATTGCTGAAAAGTCAATATATACTATGGCAAACATTCATGACAAAACAAGGTTGTCTATAAGTATACACAAGATGATTTAAACAAATCATTTGTGTTATAGACGTGTGATTAACAAATAGTACTCAACAGCCTCTAGCCCCTCCATTCCCCCAACCACACACAGTTCCACTTGCCCATGACCTGCTGATCCTATTTCCCTTCTCTTAGAGAATCTGGTACCCTTCACCCCATTTCCAGGCCTAAAACCCATATTAGATGCTTCAGATAGTCCTAAACCCCAATCACTCAGTCTCAAATCCCTCCAACGTACTTCCCCATCTCTGTTCCTGCTGGCACTGCTTTCCTTGAGGCTGACTTCATCTCTTTCTTTCATAGACCATTTTTGTACTCTTTCCCCCGAAGTACTATTTTTAAAATGCCAACCTAGTCTTGATAGACCCCTAGTCAAACTTTGTCAGTGGCTCCCTTTTGTTTACAGGGGGAAAATATCTAAACCAAAAGCATAGACATGGATAGATCTTTAAGATTTTGCTATTTATTTGTCCTAACAACCCTTTCCAAGGCCCCTAACGCCTACCTACCTATTCACATTTTCCACATTAGCAATATTTCCCTATTGGTGGACCCTAGAATACCCATGGCCAATGCCTCCCTGTCTTTGCACAAGCTGTGTCCTCTTTCTGGAATGCTCTCTTCTCTTGCCCTGTTCTTGGGACAGGCAGCTCAGGCTATTGTATAAACTGAGTATTATCCTCCATATTCTCATTGCATCATGGATACACTGGCTTCTACTAGACTATGTACTTCATTTTTCTTTTATCTTTGCTCTCCCTCTTGACTGTAAATACCTCAAGAACGTGGAACATATTTAATTAGCTTCCTCTAGCACCAAACACAGTGCCTATAACATGGTAGACTGTTGATAGCTATGCTGAATTAATGGATTGATGATCTCTCATGGCAGAAGGACATGGAGAATAAGCCAGATCTTATACGAAGGATAGGATGCAGGAGAGAGAAGGTGATGAAAAGAAGGAACTTTAAATATAGCAAAAAGAATGATTAAGGTTCAGAGCACGAATGCTGGTTTAACAGGAGGGCGTCTCTCCAACTAGCTCTTCTTTTGCTTTCATGATATTTTTTTACACCTAGTTTGATAACAGTAATAAATGTGAACGTTCACTATAAGCCTCATAAAAACCATCAAAAATAGTCAATATCATCGTCCCCACTTTACAGATGAGCAGAGACTCAAAGAAGTTAAAAAATTTGCCCACAGCCACATGGTGTATAAAAGAAGCCGGACAATTTAAATACAAGTCTGTCTGACTCCTTGACCATCAATGACATTGCTTGTTTAACAGTATTTATATCAGATCTTTAAAAGCTTGTACATGAGTTGCCTTTCTCTACTGTTCCTGCATTTGTGATCACAAAAGCATTTTGCTTTAAATATATATTTTTTTATTTGTCAATTACAGTTGGCATGAATTATTCTATTAGTTTCAGGTGTACAATGTAGTGATTAGACATTTATACAACTTATAAAGTGACTAACCCGGTAAGTCCAGTATCCATCTGACACATAGTTATTACTATATTTTTGACTATATTTCATGAATATATGCTATATTCATGACTATTTTGTAATTACCGGTTTGTACTTCTTAATCCCTTACCCTTTTTACCCACTCCCTAAGCCTCCTCCCATCGGACAACCACCAAAATGTTCTCTGTACCCCCCCCCCCCCTTCTGTTTTGTTTGTTCTTTTATTCTGTTCTTTAGATTTCACATGTAAATGAAATCATATGGCATGTGTTTTTCTCTGTCTGACTTACTCCACTAAGCACAATACCTTGTAGGTCCATCCACGTTGTTGTTGAAGATGGCAAGATTTCATTCTTCTTAATGGCTGAGTAATATTCCATTGTATATATGCATCACCTCTTCTTTATTCATTTCATCTATTGATGGACACCCAGGTGGCTTCCATGTTTTGGGTATTGTAAATAGTGTTGCAATGAACATATGGATGCACATTGTCCCTTCGTAGTAGTGTTTGGAGTATGTTTGGATGAATACCCAGAAGTTGGATTACTGGGTCCACCTTCTCTCTTGTTATAGCCTTTGTTTTAAAGTCCATTTTGTCTAGTATAAGTATTGCCTTTTTTTCTTCTATTTTCATAAAATATCTTTTCCATCCCTTTACTTTCAGTCTGTGTGTGTGTTTCCTATCTGAAATGAGTCTCTTGCAGGCAGTATATGTAAGGGTCTTGTTTTCTTATCCATTCAGCCACCTGATACAAACGTTCATATTGAGATGAGGCCCCCTCTGCCTGCATTGCAGAGCAACCATTACTCATGATAGACAGATAGTGTAAGCAAGAAATACACTTTGGTTGTTTAAACTGATGAGATTTAGGGAGTTTAGCCACAGTAGCCTCGACTTGCCTTGACTTATCTAGCATATTCTGAAAAACTCCCCAAGTGATTCTGTCATGCTACCTCTGCGCCATTTCCTCGTGTGTAAAATGACTGAGACTCTTAAAAGAGTTTTAAATATTATCTGTGGATCAGCTGCCCCATATTTACCTGAAGTAGTTGTTTAAAATCCGACCTCTAGATATGAAGTCCAGGATGCAGCACGCTTAACTGACTCCTCATGTTTCTGAAGCAGTTAATCCACAGACTGTTCTGATCACACTCTAATGCTTAGTCAAGTGGGGAACTAAACGATCTCTATGACTATTTCCAGTTCTCCTGTGTGCATGGGGTGTGAGGATGGTTTATCTCTGTCGCTAATTAGTTGCAGAAGTTAAATGAAAAGAAGGAGTTAAAAATTCTCCAGTAACTAGCATAGAGGAGCCATCAATTGCTTTTCCCTGCTCTCCATTTGGGCCAAAAACTAACAAGAAATGCTAGTTAATTGTCCTCAACTTTGCAGTTGAGTTCCTCCTTTCTCTCCATCTTCCAAGGTGACTGTATACCAAGTCATTTCAAGCTTTGCAATTAACATGGATTGAGTCTTGAGAAATCAGTACAGCAGTAGGGGTAGGTGTATCATGAACCATGCAAAGTTCTTTACAGGCTCTGTCAAATAATAGTGTTTTTCTTGTAGCACACAGATTTAGAATGCATGATTTTTCTCCTTTCTTAATTGCTTTGCATTCTCTTTAGAAATCAATTGCATGAGTGAGACCCATGATTGCTCCTACTTTTCTCAAGCTGTGCTGAGAGAGCATATCCACATACATACTAATTCATCAGCCAAATTACTTCCTAATATCAGTATATTGTTAAAAAGGGGGAAGAGTGGAAACAAAACTATATTTTAAAGCCTAATTTATATTTTAATTCCATCTGGTGCTATAATTTAAAACATAATCAGCCAAAATAATTTGACAGTCAGAACTTGGGGCGGGGGGTAGCACTATCCACATTGCCCAGAATAGCTTCATTTGCCTTTTCCACTTATGCAACAAGTGCCCTGGCTGCGTGTGGCTGAGGTGGTTAAGATGAGATATGAGTATGATATTGTTAAGTGGGGCCTGAGGAAGTTGGAAAATGTCAGTTATGGGGAATTAGCCTATGCAGGTAAATGTTTTAATTCCAATTCTAGTTTGTTGACAAGAGAGATGTGAGCTCTAGGAGAAATGTAGAGACATTCACCCATTGGGGTGAGGGTCAAGATATCTAGTGCTAGGCAAATAGAAAACAGAAAAGAGAACAAGGCAAAGAAAGAGGTTCCTATGCTAAATAACTATGAATAGGATAGTGATTGAGTGTTTTATACAGAGGTCAAGATATATGAATAAAAACAAGTGTAGAAAGAACATAGAGAAGAAATATTCGTTCATTCATTAAATATTATCGAGTGCTTACTATATGCCAGGCATTTTAAGTGCTGGGAATAGGGCAGTTAATAAATTATGCTCTCAGGGAGCTTATATTTGGATTGAATCCCATCTCAACCAAATACTAGCAATGTGATCATCGATCCTTAGTTCAACATGAAATTTTAGTGAAGACTAAATAAGATAAGTTATATACGCCACCAAGAATTGTATCTGGCATGCAGTAGGCATTCATAAATGTTATTTTGCCATCCTCTTACTTTGATCACAAGTAAGAAAAAAATATTTACCTGGCAAATAATTTTTTCCTTTTGAATAAGCTTTTTCTATCTATAAAGGCTATGATCAGCGTTTAGATGAAGTTTATACAGTTAAGACCCCCCATCCCCCACCACACACACGCGCATCCCACCCAAACTCCCTTCTCCACTCTAAATACAAAGCAAGTAAGTATTTCTGTAGACCAGAATGAGTCAGAAAAGCAAGTAAGTAGAGGAAAGGTGAGAAACTAAGGTCTCAAGTACTCCTACATCATTCTGGGGTCAGAGTCGAGTTCAGTGCCACAAACTAAGGGTTGGAGAATGGTTTTCTTGCAGCTGTGAAAGAGAAAAAGAGCTAGACTAACCATTTTCTGTGGCAGTATTCACAGGGCAGACGCTGCCCAGACTCCCAGCCTGTACCTGACTCTAACTACGTGATCCAGCTAGATAACTGGATTTTCTTATCCTGGCAGGACAGGCCCTCAGGGAGCTCAAAGCTAGCTGGAGGCAACTGTAAAACTTTAGATAAAGAATAATGAGTACAGAAAGAAAAACAAAACAAGACAAAACAAAACAACTACCACCTAATATAAATCTGAAGATAAAACTTGAAAACACAATAAGATAATTAAGAAAGACCACAAGGAAATCAACACAGATTAAAACACTCCAAATGAGAGAAAAATAATAGGAAAATCAGTAAGTGAGGAAAGAGGGAAAAATCCACAAAAAGAATAACAAAGTATTTTTTTAATAGAGATAATATCAATTACACACCAACAAATTGGGAACCTGGAAGAAATAAATAAAGTCCTGTAAACATACGACCCATCAAGAAATAGAAAACTCAAACAGACAAATAATGAGTAAGGAGCTTGAATCACTAATCAAAAATCTCCCAACAAGAAAAGCCCAGGAGCAGATAGCTTCACTGGTGAATGCTACCAAATATTTCAAGAAGAATTAATGCCAATTCTTTACAAACTCTTCCAAAAAACTGAAGAGGCAGGAACACTTCCAAAATGATTTTATGAGACTGACTTTACCCTGATACCAAACCCAGACAAAGACATTGCAACAAAAGAAAATTACAGGCCCATATCCCTGATGAATAGACCTATAAAAATCCTCAACAAAATAGTAACAAATTGAATTTATTAGCACATTAAAAGGATCATACAGCATGATCAAGTGGGATTTGTCCCAGGAATGCAAGGATGATTTAATATACACAAATCACTTAATGTAATACAGCACATTGACAGAATAAAGGATTAAAAAAAATCACACCATTATCTCAATAGATGTGGACAAACCATTTAACTAAATGCATCATCTTTTTATGATAAAAACTCTCAAAAAATTAAGTGTAAAAGGAGTGAAACTCAGCATAATAAATGACATATATGACAAGCACACAGCTAACATTATACTCAGTGGCGAAAAACTGTATTCTTTTCCTCTAAGATCAGGAATAAGGCTAGGATGACTGCTCTCATCACTTCTTTCAACAACGTATTGAAAGTCCTAGACAGAGCAATTAGGTAAGGAAAAGAAATAAAAGTCATAAAATTGGAAAGTAAGAGGTAAAATTATCTCTATGTGTAGATAACATGATACTACATATCAAAAATCCTAAATACTCAATAAAAAACTGTAAAAACTAATAAATTCAGTAAAGTTGCAAGATACAAAATCAACATCAAAAATCAGTTGTTTCTATATACTAATAAGTAACTATCAAAAAATGAAATTAAGAAAACAATACCATTTACAATAGCATCAAAAAGAATAATATGTTTAGCAATAAACAACCAGGAGTTTTAACTTCTATACTGAAAACTGTAAAACTATAAAACATTGATGAAAGAAATTAAAGAGACACAAATAAATGGAAAGACATACCGGGTTCATAGATTGGAAGACTTAATTTTGTTAAAATGCCCATGTTACCCAAAGCACTCTACAAATTCAGTTCTATCCCCATCAAAATACCAATGGCAATCTTTACAGAAATATATAAAACAATTGTAAAAATAATATGTAACCACAAAAGATCCTGAACTGCCTTTGTTCTTTTGAGCAAAAAGAACAAAGCTTGAGATATCACACTTCCTGATTTCAAAATACATTACAAAGCTACTATGCCTAATTTCAAAATACATTACAAAGCTGTAGCAATTAAAACAGTATCAGAGTGGCAAAAAGACAGACATGTAGACCAATGAAACAGAATAGTGAACCCAGAAATAAACTCATGCATATATGGTCAACCAATCTTTGAGAAGGGGTGCTAAGAATACTCAATAGGTAAAGAACATGAACGGACATTACTCCAAGGACATACAAATGGCCAACAAGTATATGAAAACATTACTAATTACCTGGGAAATACAAATCAAAGCCATAATGAAATACCACCCCACACCTATTAATATAGTTTTTATTTTTATTTTTTTAAAAACTGAGCCTTGGCTATGATGGGCTATGATGCAGAGAAATTAGAACCCCTATATACTATTGGTGGAAATATAAAATAGTTCAGTCACTATGGAATACAGTATGGGGGTTCTTCAAAAAATTAAAAATAGATCCAGCAATCCCACTTATGAGTATATATCCAAAAGAACCATATGATCCAGCAATCCCACTTATGGGTATATACCCAAAAGAACTATAATCAGTATCTTGAAGAAATACTTGTACTTCCATGTTCATTGCAGCATTCTTTACAATAGGGGGGGGGTGGAAACAATCTAAGTGTTCATCAATGAATGAATGAATATAGAAAATGTGA
>KE755260.1:11191-22716 GCA_000465285.1 Eidolon helvum | reverse complement strand
AGTAATTTATAAGGATATCCCTAAAATTCTGATTCTAGAATCTCGGGCCCAGCAATCCCAGGGGCTATTGTAATTAGATCCTCGTAGTCACTAGTTGGCTTGGGCACTGAATAATGGTGGCACTAATGGTGGTTCCTCAACCCTTCATATATTAAATAGATACACAATAATTCTATGTCATTTGGCAGCCTGAAGGAGATTTATCATCAATCCCATTCACAAAAAAAAAAAAAAAAAAAGGGAAAATTCCCTCCCAGGAAATGTGTAATGGAAACAAAAAGAATACTGCAGCAAGATTTCCTTTTCAGTGGATTACTCCATCCAAGTAGAGGCATGTCAGCCCATTGACAAATATGACAATATGAAACCTTATTCCATAATCTCCACTGCAGCTCCTTATGCCTAATCATTTGTTTCATGTGGGACAAGTTTACTGAATGGATATTTTGTATAAGATTTTGAGATAAGTGATATGAGAAATACAAGGAAAATTTGATATAAAGTACATCAGAACTGGATAGTACTTTAAAGTTTACAAAGTACATGGCATATGCTAAACTGCATGCTTCAAAAGAGTCTTGCTCAACTAGTTCATATGCCAATAAACTTACAAAGGTATTTCGTCCTTCTTTCCCTCTCTTTGCCATGGTTACAGCAAATTCTAACACTTTGGTTTCCACATGTAAAGCCAAGCTCACAGGAAAATAAGTTATTACTTGCCCAAGAATAATTTAAGAAGTTCTAGAAAGATCTCACAGCCAAAAACACCTACCTTCCTCTCCCACATCCAAAATTCCAACATTTGAGATTTTTTCCTTCCTGATATCCTGCTGAGAGGAGTAAGAGAAAACTCTCACAGCTTAATGAATTTATCAGCTGCTTCCTTATCCCAAGAAGCATGGAAGAAGAGCAGGATCCGTGAAAGTTTGGAGGAGAATGAAAAAAAAGAAATGCTAGGGAGCCTGGAAAACAAATTTCTCCACATCCATATCCCACTTAAGGTCACTGCTGAACACCGCCCCTTTTCTGCTTCAGATAAGGTAATCCATACACTCAAAATGTCCAAAAACAGACATACCTTCTGCCTCAATGAGATCCTTAAGTCTTTCACTTGCTTAGCTTTTTTTATTAGTGTTGTTAAACCTTCTGAATATGAATTGCATATATATAAACATCTCTAGATTTACTGAGGTAGAAAAAAGTATTTCTCAACAGGAACCTTATTGGCATTTTTGATGGTACAACTCTTTCTCATCTAGACATTTTCTCTCTCTCTCCCACCTCAACAAATGGAGTAGCATGGCCTCCCCCTTTCCTGGTCATTGTGAGAATCAAAAATGCTCCCACACACTTCCAAATGGTACTGATGTGGGTTCAGAAATGCTCGATTTTATACATTGAACAAGCAAGACAGAAAAGACTCGCAGCCATCTCATAGAGGCATCTTGTCTGTAGAACTTTGAAGTTGTCATCTTACGTTATCACCTTCATTAACAAAGCAAAAATTAGAAATTATTCAATCACATGGAGCCCTTCTACCAGAAATAATAAGAAATAAACCAGAAAGGATTCCCCCTACCTTGCAAGAGCTTAAACATATATATCCCTCTCAAGCCTTCCCTGAATTGAATCGTTCCCAATAAAACTCCAAAATATTCTAAATTTATGTTGAGATTTTTGAAGAGGATTACTGAAGTAGTGATGTCTAAGACATTATTTGACCTCAGGGAAGCTATGTTTACAGGGAAGGAACATTTCAGTGTCCCCCAGGGGGCGCCATAACCCCTTCACAAGTCTACCAGCCCTCAGTTCTGTGGTTAGGCTTAACTACAGCCCAGTTCCATAATCAAAGAGTTAGTAGCAAACAACTCTCAAATGTGATCCCCTGGGGACCAACCAAGCCAATTCCGATAGCCCTATGGCACTTTGGATGTACTGAGGTCTCATAATCCATCCTTCTTGGATCCCTTCCTCCAACACAATTTATCTTTGGCCATGAGTGACCCCAAGGTGAAACAACTGTCCTATTTCCAGGTGATAAGTCCAAAATTAACCCAGTATTCCAAGGTACTAAAGCATTCTTTTGCAATCCATTCATTCAGATGTACAGTGCCTGTATTCATCTCACCAAGAAAGACTCTAAATTCCATTTCTCCAACTTTCCATGACTAAGCAATAACTTGAGATACTTCAAATCTAAATGCTGGAACAACGCCATCGGGCAGTACAAGGTTGTGTCCTCACCTTGCCAGAAACAGATATTGGAGAGACTATTACTTTTCCGCATCTTTCCAGTTGGTATCAAATTTTCATTTTATTTTTCTAAATCTCAAAGATAGACCTAGCAGTGCTACTCTTGGGTATATATTTAAAAGAAGTAAGCACCCAAACAATCCTTTCTGTACATTGTTCACAAAATATCTGTACACGAATGTTTATGTAAGTTTTTCTCATAGTAGGCAAAATCCGTGAAAAATTCATCAATAAGAGATGGGATAAATAAACTGTGGTACATCCATAAAATTAGATACTACCTAGCAATAAAAGGGAATGATCTATTGATGTATACTACAACAATCTCAAATATATTATGCTAAGTGAAAGAAACCAGACCAAAAGAGAGTATGTCTAGGTAAATTTCAAGAACAGGTGAAACTATTTGTGGTGTTAGAAATCAGAATAGTGGTTACCTCTGAGAGAGCCTCTTATTTGGGAAGGAGCATGAGGGAATTTTCAAGGCTGATGGAAATTGTTCTATATCTTTATTTGGATGATATTTATATGAATGTGTAGATAAAAATTCATAAAATGGTACACTTAAGATTTGTGCTTTTTACTATAAATAACCTATCCCTCAATAAAAAAAATTTCAGAGCAAATGCAAAATGATAAATATAGTTAGAAGCATCAGTGAAGCATTTGTGTGCAATAATACATGTGAGGCCCAGTATCTATACTAATATTTCTCTCACCTATGTCATACTTTGTGAAATCATATTTTTCGCTTTTCTCTAAGTTATGTAGTTGAACAGAATTTAGCGGGAACCCTTTCTTCTGCAGGGCTGTTTGAGCCAGAGAAGCATCCAGGAGAGTAAGGGGGGAAAAGCCAATTTGTTAGTGATCTCAGTTTAAAATCAGATTGGCTAAGGAACCACTTCTTCCTAACCCCCAAAACCTTGCCACAGAGCATCAAGACAGGTCTCCTTTTATGTAACCTACTGAACTGTACAGTGATGGTTGGAGCAATAATTGCCCTATGCCTCAAGTTTCTTCCTTTTTAAATTCTATCTTTGCCCATGTGAATAATTTATAACAAGTCTGGTCCAGAAGACAAACACACAGGCTCTACCTGATTGAATGCCCCTTTCAGGTTTTCAAAATGCAATAAAGCAATTCAGTGATCTAAAATTGTTTTCCCAAGCAAGAATTTAATTACTGCACAATTACCTAGACCCTGCATCTGAATTGGCACTTGCTAACTCTATAGCAAGAATCATTTGAAAATAAAGAAACTGTTTAGAAAATCATATTCCAGTTGTATACAACAGCATAGTGGTCTTCTTGACTGCCTATCACATTTTTTTCTTATCACAGTAAAACAAATTAGAATTTCAAAGGAAGTTATTGCAGCATTGCTTACAGGGTTTTTGTTTCTCAACAGGCTAAGAAGAACTTGATGAAAGCTTGATTTATTATTGCATGTCAGAGTTCAGGGCCACTAGCTGAGCTCAGCAGAGGCAAACACACCAACAAGCTAGGCTGAGTAAAGGACACTCCAGCAATCCTTTATTTTTTATCAAAATATAAATGCATTAAGCACTTAAGTTGCAACTGTAAAACCTAATGAACTTTTAATTCACACCTATTTACAGGTCATTAGAACATATAAATTGAAGGATAAACTTGGAAAGTAATGCCTTCTTAAGGAGGGATTAGAACCAGAAAATCAAGATCTACCAGCAGATCTCCAGGGCCAATCTGCAATACCTACACACCCATTGCTGACCCCATGACTTCTCAGGTTTGCTGGAGTACTGTCTTAGATGTCGTGCTCTAAGAGCAGACCCTGAGACATGGATTTGTGTGCAAGTCATTTATCAAGGAAGAGCTCCCAGGAGAAACCAGAAAGGATAAGAGGGAAGCAGAACAGGGAAGGAGAGGAAACCTAACAAGGGTATGACCTCAGGCATCAGGAGCCCTCAGCTCCTTTGGATCCCATAGCAGGAAGGGGGTGCTCTGGAGTACAAATCCCACCTTGAAGCATGAGAGCACCAGTCAGTCATTGGTTAATGAAACTGGGGTAGAGGTAAGGGGAATAAATTCATGATAACTTTGCACTGTCTCCTAGTGTCTGAAAGTTGACTCCAGTAGCCCAAGGACAGGACTTAGCTGAAGGCAGTTGTGTACTGGTGAATGTTAAACAACGGGCCTAGGGGGAAAGGGCTGTGCTTTGTAGCATTTGATGATTTTTGTGGTATAAATACTCCCACCAAGGCCAATCTCAAACTACTAACTTGACTTCACTGACTATGGGGGCTTAGAAAGAGATGCACTGTAGCACTTTCCATTGTGTAGTATTTCTACTATATACATACAATACACATAAATAATCTCAAGAGCCTATATAATAGTAATATATAGCAAAATAATTAGGAAGTGTGGACTTTTGAGTGTTACCTTTTGTGTAATATAATGTATTTTATTATAACTATATGCAGGCAATTCTCATTGTCCCCAATAGATATGTTCTATAAAGTTGCCACAAATACTGTATTAGCAAATATTGAATCATTGCTTCTAGAGGAAATACAGGGTTAGGTTCCTGAGAGCCTCTGGTCAAAACATTTTGTCAACCCATCAATGCATCACCTTGTTTTATGTGTGTTTCTTTTAAAAGCACCTCGTTTAATATACACTGCTGATTCATTAACATTGAACTCACAGCCAACAGTGCTATAACTCGTGCCTGAACAAAGCTTATCTAACACATGAGTTTTCTCTGTAAAGCACATCACAGGTTCTTTGTGCTTAGTAAAACTAGACTGCAGTTCAGCACTACACTTAGGAGCCATTTTAAACTGTGAAATCACCCACAAAAAGCACAAAAATGCTGTAAAACCTGGCACTAAATATACCATGAAAAGGACACTTATTTACAGTAGGAGAGCTGAAACAAGAAGGCCTTGTTCAACCTCAGCGGGCAACGTGCACAGCAGGCAACTCGAATTTTTCACAACTCTGCACATGCACATGTCTGCAAATGATCACAAAAGTACCCCCAAGTATTGATTTGGGGGTTACAAGTCAATTTTAGTGAGTAAGCAAATTCACAAATATGGAATCCATGAAGAATGGGAGTCAACTATATAACTTAATTTTAAATAATGGCTGTGTTTAACAACCCACTCGCCAAATTCCTGAAAATTTCACAGTTGGCTCTTGTGAGTCTGAATGAGCCAGCTCCAGGACAGCATTGACTGGACTAGACATTATCTTGATTGCCACCTCCTCTAGCCCATAAGTTCCTATAACATAGAAACCAAGTCTTGTTTATTTCATTATGCCAGCACTTAGTCCCATGGCTAGCACATGGCAGGTAATCAGAAACTGTTAATGAATGGATGAATGAATAAATGAATGCAATTATCTTATTATTATGACAAAGAAATAAACTCACATTGAAAGAGGACTTTTATGTTTATAAAGTACCTTCCCATTGAAAGGTTGTCTGTTTTTCACAAAATTCTATGGCCAGCATCTATAATTTTACAGATAAGAAAATGAGCTTCTGAGATTTAGGTGACTTCCCAAAGGTGACAGTCAATTAGGAAGAGTCAGGACTCAAATAAAATCTGCATACTTCAAATCCCCTGTGCCTGCATCATACTAGGATTAGCTGTGTCCCTCTAATTAACGAGCACAGACCAGAAGCACACCCATGCTGTGTGTGTGCAGGGTTACCCACATGTGATTCAAAGGTTTGAGCTGAACAAGTCACTAGTCTACCCAACAAACAACAACACAAACCACCTCCAATAGTAACAACTCTTTAGTCATTCATGGTACAAAATTTAGTATTCTAATTTTTTTAAAGTTTCAGATAATTGAAATAGAAAGCATTTAACCACAATTGTTTTTACAGGAACAGTTTTTCATAAAATGAGTCTAAAATGTATTACATGCAGTAGGCAATTTCTAAATTCTCAAGCAACAGAAATGTTTATGCAAGCTCCTGGCTATCTCCTAAATCATATTTCCTTTAAGAGTAGGTTATTTCCTGTGCATGTCCACACACCACAAGTTATCTGCTTTTTTAACTTTTACTAATGTTTTCTCTTTCACTTATGTCTGTCTAACAACAAAACACTTTTAACTGCCTTTATACCTGATGTGAGTAGAGAACACAAGAGCCACGTTGAAGTTCAGAGGCTAATCAGCTAAACTTAATGGTTAAATAATACATTTCTGTAACCTAGCCTCATAAAGCATAAAATTCAAGTCATACACACAAAAATCTAGAACTGTAAATAGACTCTTCAACTATACTGCCATATTCAGAAGTTTAACTCATCCTTAGAGATTCCAGGTCATAAAAATAAACAGCAATACCTGGTTCATAGTAGGTACTCAGCAAACAGCTCAGTGACTATCCAGAGTCCATTCCCCTCATAAATCTTCAAGGGAAAAAAATGTGTATAATCATTGAATGAAAGATCTTTCTCAGCTCTTTTCCTGGCCAATGAGCTACCTATCAGCTCAGCTATATTCAGGAAGGAGTTTGCTAATTATATGTGAAGTAGCTCCACACAGCTGGGTACCAACAGCCTTAAAATGTATTAGTGTACCGTACATAGCTTTATTTCCTTTATATAGAGAGCTTGGATACTGGCAAGAAATGAGACTCAACTCATCAATGAGATGAGATTATTCCCTTCCAAGAGCACAATCTGAAAGAAGACTTGAGAAGATTTACTGAAACTCAATTAGAAAATGCCAAAAGCCTTTGTAACAGATAAGTCCTTTGACCCAGCAATTCCACATTTGGGGATTTACCTTTAGGAAATAACAAAGGATTAATATATGAAGAGTTCCCACAAATATTTAGCAAAAATATAAAGAACATATTTTTTTACTTGGCAAATGATTTTAACAGCAGATATTTCAAAGAAAGAAATTAAATAATATTTATAAGAAAGAAGTGCAATGGTAAAATACCATTTTCATCCATCATTCATCCCGAAAGAATTAAAAACACTAGTAACAGCCAATGTTATCAAGGGTGTAGAGAAATATATTGGAAGAGTGTAATTTGGTACTCCACATTTTGAAGATCAACTGTCTATATCTATTGAAATTGCAAATGCCCATCCTTTCTGAACCCAGCTATTATACCAGGCATCTATCTTATAAAAATATATGCACATGTATCAAAAGATACTTATACAAGAATACTTATTTCAATTGCCATTTGTTGTCTTTGAAAAACAATTGCAAACAAGTAAAGGTCCATTACCAGGGGAGTCATTGCATAAATGATATCACATCAATTCAATGGAATATACAACTGTTTATAAGAAAGCAGTGAGTAGATAGATATATTAATACGGGACAATCACCATGACATATTGTTAGATGGGAAGAGCAACTTGCAGAATAATACATAGTGTAGATTCTCGTTTAAGTAAAGAAAAATTTTATATGAGTATTTGTACATATATTTGAATGTATAGAAAAAGATATAAAGGGAGACAGACTGCAGTTGTTACTTCCAAGAAGGTAAGTAGATGGAGAGTCAAAGAGGCATTTTTACATTTTACTTACTGTGCTACAATATTGTCACAATTTTGCAATTGAAAATGTATTTATGTACTGTTTAAGTGACTTTATAAAACAATAAAAAGACATGATAAAAGATAAAATATTTTTAAAGCCTTCATCTAGAAAGGATTTGCTATTGGCAGAAAAGAAAAATAAAAGTTTTGAAAAATAAAGACTGAGTGACTGTGTGTAGCTGCAAGTTCAAAGACCAATTGCTGATTCTCTTTCTCAAAGTTAAAAATTGGCCACTGGGAAGAAGAGGCCAAGAATCACAAGAAATAATGTTGACCCATGGGCTTGACTTAATCTAATCAGAACCTGGACAATACATGAATTTAAAATAAAATGTTCTACTTGTCTCTCTCTCTCTCTCTCCCCCCCCCCCCCCCCCCCCCCCTCTCTCTCTCTCTCTCTCGTAGATTAAAGATGGCCACCAATTCTTTGCCATTCCTCCTATCAAGAAATGAAGTCTACTTCCCTTCGCCTTGAATCTAAGCATGCCCTGTGACGCTTTTACCAGTGGAACAAGGAGAAACAGCAATATGCTTGCTCTGGGCCAAGACTTTGAGAGGCTTAGGGAAGCCGGCTATTAAAAAATCTGACTATGCCAAGACCACCATGGGAAGGCCAAGCTAGCCATGTGGGGAAGTCACATGTAAAGAATGGAGGGCCTAGACATTGGACCCCAGTTAAGTGATTTCACCAACTCCCAGTCATTCAAGCTACCCAGCGAAGGGCCCAGACATTGTGGAGCAAAGACAAGTCATTTCCACTATGCCTCTCCAAATTCCTGACCTACAAACTCATGAGCAAGTAAAATAGCTATTGCTTTAAACCATTAAGTTCTGGAGCAGTTTGTACTCACTAATAGGTAACCAAAACTTTCTGTGCTATTCTTTTTCTCCCACTTGTCTCAAGGACACAGTTGGCTTTTATTACAAATCCATAGTCACAATGCTGCCCACATAAAGTAACATTCTGACCCAAAAGATGCACCATGCCAAACACTCAAAAAGCTATCTTCCTAGAAACTTCCAACTAAGTGTTGTCAGAGAGCCAATAGTGCATGGATGTTTCTGAGCTGGAAATAATCAAGTCATTATTGATTTTGGAAAACCAAATTGTCAGCCCCTGACATCACTAAAAGACTGATCTTCTCTGGAACCCGCTCTGAACAAATTCATCCAGAAGCTGAGCACTCCAAGGGATATACCCTGGTTTTCCCACCTGGTCCTTTTACCTGCCGGCCCAGGCCCTAACCAACATGTATAGGGAGCATCTGGGAGTCACTGAGGGTCTGAGGAAAGCAGTGAGGAAGGTCACAAGTGTGGGTGGGAGCCAAGCCACAGATGTGGCCTCAGAGATCATCTGGGTGGGCCCTAGCACTGAGTCTTCAATGGGATTGAGACCCAAGGTAATCTGGCCATTTGACTTCTCACAGCACAAAGCAGGCAGTCCCTGTCAAACTTGGCCTGAAGTTTCCCCAAATGCAGTCTTTCTGGCATACTGAGATGGGAAGTTGCTAGGTTTCCCTAAACCTTGAAGTTGTTCTGTCTCTAAGAATCATTGCTTCTGCTATATGCATCTGCACTATTCACCACAGTCCAGAAATTAGAAAACACTTTTATCTATCCAGATGAATGTGCAGAGGTGTTTCTAACTTCACTCTCACTTGAATAAAAGTCACTGAATTGCTCTTTCTCATTTTGGGAGATTATGACTTGGTTTACTGTGACTTCTGGCTAATATACAAAGTTTGAAACCTCCCAAGAATGATCATTTTTAGTTGTTCTGTACAAACAGATGTGACCACCATGTAGTCTATATCTAGAACCCTGCTACTCTGTGGACCAGAACATCCGCATCACCTGGGAGGCTGTTAGAAATGCAGAATCCCAGGCCCTACCCCAAAGCTACTGCATCAGAGTCTGCTTTTTAACAAGATCTTCAAGAGATTCATGTGCATACTAATATTTGAGAAGTGCTGGTCTAGGGGACCACATCTTTTGCTGCTCCAGGAACATCCTGCTCTCCTTTCACCCAAAAAAAAAAATTCTTACAGGTGGGACCAGTTTTCAAGAAACAAAAAGTGGCTTTGAAGAAGAAAAGCAGGCCCAAATGGACAAACACGCTGCCTTATATTGCAAGAACTTGATGAAGTAGTGGTAGCACTTTGCCTAGATGGGTGCTGTTATGGGTTGAACTGTGTCCCCCCAAAAGATATGTTGAATTTCAAACCCCCAGTACCTCAGAATGTGACCTTATGTGGAAATAGGGTCATTGCAGATGTAATTAGTTAAAATGAGGTCATACTGGAATAGGGTGGACCCTTACTCCAATATGATTGGTGTCCTTATAACAAGAGAAGACATATACAGGGAGCAGATGACCATGTGACTAGAGGGGTAGAGATTGGGGTGAAGCATCTAAAGCCAGGGAATGGTAGGGTTTACTGGAAAACAAGCAGAAGCTAGAATAGGCAAAGAAGGATTCTCCCCTACATATTTCAAAGGGAGTGTAGCCCTGCCAACACCTTGATTTGGGACTTCTAGCCTCCAAAACTGTGAGACAATAAGCTGCTGTTATTTTAAGCCACGCAGTTTGTAGCACTTTGTTATGGTAGCCCTAGGAAACTATGTATGTGGAAAAGAGGTATGATGGGGCTTACACACTGTAAGAGTCCCAGCTCCTTTCTTAGCCCCACTGAGGGCTTATAGTGTCTCCTCCAAGGGATCGCTCCCTGATGACTCGTGGCTTAAGATTCTCCAAGCACTGTGGCTATCTCTGGTGATAATATCAGAGAAACAACTTTTCCAGCAATAAGAAGGGAATAGAAGTCAAATATTTAAAAGTGCCTGGTACACCATGCCCTGCCCTTTTTTAAGCACTGCAGGAATAAGAAGTGAAAGCACAGATGCCTTTCAGAGCTCCACTCTCTTGTCAGGAACTCAGCAATCAGGCTCACTGAATTGATGAGGACCCTACAGAAAACATATTTCATCTGGACTCTTCTTAGCTCTGTTCTTCTTGCCATAGTAAGAACTCTGATCTAGTTTCGGTTTGTCCTGTTTAGTGTCACTTGGAAACTTCTATTCTTCAGCAACATCACTGATGCATTGTAACCCTGAACTTCAGGCTGAGAGGGGAAATCCTGCCCAGCACGCTTTCTCTAGATACTGAATATATGTTATTTATTTTCTTTTATTCCTCCCTGTGGTTTACCAAGCATTTCGAAAGATCTTAGAGCCAAAAAAGAACCTCAGTAAACATCTGGTCCAACTGTCTTACACATGATGAAATAGAGGTCCAGAAAGGTCAAATGTTGGGCAGCAAAGCCAACATAAAAATTAAAGAAAACTCAGGCTGTCCAACTCCCAGGCTTTGCTTGCTTCATGGCCACAGTAAATATACTGCCTCTTGACCATTTTTCATCTGAGGTAAGGTTTAGGAGACCACAACAACAACTTGAGCACAGCCTTTGAAGTTGAACAGATCTCAGTTTGGGTTCTAAACTTTTCACCTACGTGTTGGGTGACCCTTAGCAATTTAACCTCTTAGTTTCTTCATCCCATACAGCAGAAGTATGCCACCTATCTCAAAGATGGTTGTGATGATTAATGAGATAACATATGGGAAGTTCTGTGTCAATTGGAGTGGTTTCAGCTCACAATGTCTTCAACTCCACCCCACCCCACTCACCACTCACC
>KE755259.1:24754-64754 GCA_000465285.1 Eidolon helvum | reverse complement strand
TGGGACATTGCAAAGCTTTTGGCTTTTATTGGGAGTGACACAGGAAACAAATGGAGGTTTTGTTTGTTTGTTTTAGATATAATTTGTATTTTAAAATAATTTTAAATAATTTAAAATTTGCCAAGATAATATAGAGATCCTGTATACCTTTCACCTACCTTTCTCTGATGTTAATATCTTATGCAACCATAGTGCATTTTTAAAAATTAAGAAATTGACACTGGTTAAAAAAAACCCTGCTAATTTAGCTACAGATTTCATTTGGATTTATCAGTTTTTCCACTAATGTTCTTTTTCTGTTCTTAGATTCTGATCTAATTGAGGGAAGTATATTGCATTTAGAAATGGAGGGTTTTGAGTAAAGGACTTTCATGACTTGACTTTCATTTTGCAACATCACTCTGGTTGCTCTATCTGTACTTGGAACTCATTTGCTATTTACAGTATTCCTGCTTCATTTATTCTGAAGTGATAAATACCCCAATAAAATTATTATCTAGTAGTACATACTGTTCCAGTGCCTTATTCAGTAATAGATGCTTTTCATTTAACCTGACATTAGGTAGATGCAACCCATTGATCCCCAGCAGGTATAAAACAAAATTAATTTTAGACTATGATAAAGAATAATAAGCATTTATTTGAGTAAAAAGAGTTACAACCTGGGAGATATGGATTCAGGTAACAACCTAAATTGTGTTTCACCCAGATAAAGGGGAGACTACCTTTTATAGCAAAAGTTCCCATTCAGATTCTCAGTTAGGTCTGTTTTATGTAAATGACATTTCTGAATTGTGCAGTTTTGATTGGATGGGGCAGGTCTCAGTCTATTGGCAGAAGGAAAAAACCATAATTTCCTCGCAGCAGTTGACTCAGACAGCATAAACAAGCAGGGCATAGTGAGGGAAGCTGAGAGCTCAGTCTGAGGTTTTTCCTGGCTTACAGAGTATGTGAGGGACCCCTGTCAGCAAATGGCCACTAGATTCTTATTATTCACAAAATTTGGGCCCGCAGATGATCACAGGGAGTCCACCTCTGTAGATAAATTTCTTCTCAGAATTCACACCAAATGAATCTTTCTGCTTGGGGTCCACACAGGTATTAAGGTAAATGAGCCATGCATTTGAGAACACACACTTAAAGAAGTTTTTATATATTCAACAGAAGGAACTAGGGCTCAGAAATTAGTTTATTATTCAAGAGCTCAAGTAGATCAGTTACACAAACATGGCCATATAGAGAAAATTTTATCTTTGGCTTTTGCTTATATGTTCATGTTATAGTGTACAATTAGGCCGGCTTATTTGGGGTGCAGTTAGGTATTACTTAACAGTGTTGTATACTAAGAAACTGCTTATACAAGTATTCTTATACTCAATAAAATACAAAATGCACTACATTAGGAATTGTCTAGAAGAGACTTTGTTTCTCAGTCTTATGAGTGCAGAGACATAAGATCAGAATACCCTGGTTAACAAAACATCTGAATCATGCAATATAAAGCACCGTGTGATCCAACCACATGTTTTATGTAATTACCTTTAAATCTAGGTACTGATGAATTAAATCTCATCATCTCACAGGTACCTTGCTATCATTTCCATTACTGTTAAAAGGCCATTCCATTTTTCTGGTAAATTTACTTAGAGACCACGTGGTTTTCCAAATAATAGCTCCCATTTTTCCTTAACATTTCATGCTGAGATTTATTAGTCTTTTAATGAATTCCATCATCTGTCAAGGAGACATTTAATGATGAGGTAAATAAAGAGCTACCTACTAAAATGGCACATATAGTAAGTATCCTATCAAATGTATTTAATTCATATTATTTGCTTTTCACACTGTTGACATTTGTGCACTTTTACAACCAATTTTAGATGATAGAGTCTTAATGCCATTTAAAGAAAATTCACCCCAAAATAGAAATTTTTCCTTTTTATTAAGGTATTTACTTACATCTTTGCATGGTGACATATTTTTACCTTAGTATGGAAATCTCAGAAGTTTCTTCTCTTTTGAAAGCTAACCTATTGAGCACATTTCATCTTACTTAAATGTTATTTTAATGATGAAATTACCATTTTGACATTTATCTAAAACAAGTCTCCTAAAGAAACAAGAACTAGAATATGGATTTGTATGAGAAATATAAAAAATTATTTACCATTTCTTAATTTTAGTAAAATTAGCAAAGTAGTTCTTAGGAAGTTAGTGTCACTGGATAAACTGATGATGGAAATGATGGAAAGGAGGTAATTGAAACAAGCAATATGTCATGTTTTATGCAAATTTTATAGAGAATTACAATAAAATCTGATGTTACTCAAGGTTGACTCTGGAAGCCATGGTTCTTGTGACAATTGCCACATTAAAATTTGGATGATGTCTTTTTTGGATGATGTCTTTTGTGCTAATACTTCACAGTGGTTAGCCAGACAGGCTTTTCAACTTTTGATTTGCGTAAATCTATTGACTCGAAAGCTTCCTCTCTCATTGTTCTACATTTACTCTAGTGAAAGGATGCTGTGAATTTTGTTATCTGACCTGCCAGATGATCTTTATGCACTGGTATTGTATATACTTCTTTTTCTGAATAGTTATGTACTCTGATTGTCTAATAGAATTTAAACTGATTGAAGCTTAGTTCTCTTATGAGCTTTAAAATTAACTTTTAAAATTATGGATATAACTGCAATCACAGTAACTTTCGTAGCAGAAATGCATAATGAAAATTGTGTGATTTGTATTGAGAGTACCATCATGCCTTGACAGATATTGGGCACATCTACTAGGAATTCTGAAAATAGCAAACAGTTTAATATTTCTTCTCTGTTATTGTAAATATATCCTTAAGGAGGTCACTTCAAGATAGCATCATCCAATAGGATCTTCTCCCTTAGATACCATAAAAAAATCAGTTTTTTAGTGGAAATGAATGCATGTATTTGCATGTCAACATTTATCATGCCTTATAAAATTGTAGCCATCTATTATAATTGTGTATGACCACTTATGCAGTTGGTATTATTTGCTATTAGTAGGAACTGATCTTCTGGTTATCTTTAAAGTAATGTATTGTGTAGTAGTAGTAATAATAATAGCTAATCTTTATGTAACACTGTGTGCTAGGTAACATGCTGATTACATGTCTTTTCATGACTGAAGTTATTGACACTTTCTTATGTCATTCTTTCTGATCAGTGAGACATCTTGGAAATAACCGAACTAAAGTGTACAGTTGTAAAACTATGGAAAAATTATATATAACTCAATGGGAATTCTACCTTATAATATTCCCATCCACGACACTAACTGGCCCATAAGTCATTAAGATCCTCTGACTTAAATACACAGATTCATAGACACACCATAAAATATGTATTCAAACTAGGGTCTCAATATCTCTGTGTGTTTTTTATGCTCTATGAAAGCATCTTCTGAGGTAGAGTTTTAATATCTGAAACACACCAATATGTATCTATTATTTATGTGCAACTAGCTATATAACCAATGATTTGAAAATCAGTGGCAAATAATCAACTTCATATACAAATTAGAACCTTACTTAAGTCAGTACAATTCAGAGGGTTTTCCACCTCACTTGCCTTGCATTCCAGCACTTCATTAAATTTTATGGGCTTTTTTGCCCTAGAAGTCTAGGTTCAGTACTTGCAATAAATTTTTAGCATAATGTTCTTTTTTTGTGAGTCTCATATATTCCACACTCTAATCACAAAGTCGAACCGAAGAGCAGTTGCTTCATGATTGCAACCAGGGAATAATACTAACTAAAATGAAAAAATGTTTACACACAAGTAGGTTTAAAGCCAAATGGACAACAATTCTTTGGGTATGATGTTAAGTTCACATTTACATAAATTTGCAATACAAATAAGTATATTTTTTTTGTTTAAAATGAGTAATATAAAACTGAAAGTGAACAAGATAATCCAAATGTTGGGAAATTGTAACTGCACAAATTATTTTTAAATTGTCATTGTGAAAAAATCCAATATTAGCCTGCCTTCACCGCCTTTACTATCTTCAAACCTGGACCAAGTCATCTCTGTAGATGACTGCAGACAGATTTACCGATAAGACCAATATTATGAAAGAAGCTAATATGTGAGAGAATTTGTATAGTGTATCATCTTTAGTAAAAATTCAGATTCCACAAGAGTTCTTGCTTCAGGACTGGTTTCAAAAATCCCACTTAATCTTTCATTACTTTTGAACAATTGTTCGTAATTATTTCTTTTAATTTTACATCTTTTCCCTATTTTTTTCTTTTTCTGAGATGTTGGTACAAACAAATAAAGAAGGTAATGTGATAGTGAGGTTAAAGGTAAATAATAGTGAGAGGAGGGTAAAAAAATGCTTTCTTGATTTGAAAACCCTAATTATATCTAAATTATTCTAGTTATGCTATATTCCTCTTACCTTTTTTGACAAAAAAAATATATTATCCACAAGATGCTAAAGTATAAAGAATGTTGCTAACAGACATAAAAGTATTGAATCCCATTCTCACATATTAGTGATCAGAAAAATCCACTGAAATAAATTAGGTAGCAGGATGTCATATAAAATTTTCGCTTAAAGGTTACTTTGACATTGGGATCAATATGCTCTTCAATCCAATACTTGCCTCAGCTTTTATGTTACTACTTAAAAAGCAATAAAAATAAAAGATGCCTTACTCACTGTCAGACATTTAACAATGTACCTTAGTGCAGCCATCCCCAACCTTTTTGGCATCAGAGACCGGTGCTCCTATGACAATCTAAGGCCCAGTGATCTGAGGTGGAGCTGAGGTGGTGATGCTAGTGCTGGGAGCAACTGCAAATACAGATGAAGCTTCACTCATACGCTGCTCACCTCCTGCTGTGAGTCCTGGGTCTAAACAGGCCATGAACCAGTACCAGTCTGCAGCCCGGGAGTTTGGGACCCTTGCCTTAGTGGACATCCGGGATTTGAAAACTTGTATTTTAGTTTAATCCAAGTTAGGAATTTCTACTCACTTCTACTTGTAAACATTTCAAATGAAGCTTTTAGTTTTAAGGAATAGTGTGGCATCTTTGAGACTGTAATTAGTGGCTTGCTTATATATAGTTATATTACTGCAATGTTTTAGGAGTATATAAAGGAATAGTGATAGCTCAACAGATAAGATTTTTTTTTTTCTGGAACACCCCACCGTTACAGGTAATAGGGATTAAAAGTAAGCATTTAGTCTAACAAAAATACTACTTTTCATTTACTATACATAGCACTTTCCCCATCAGTAAAATTCAATAGCAAATACAAATATTTGCTGAGCCCTTATCATGTGTCAGAGCAGTTCTAGGCTCTATAACTACACTGTACTTTAAATATCTTACTTATAAAAACTATTTTCATTTGAAAGTGCTATTTAATAGTAATTTGTCTTCAGCTATTAGTCTCAAAACATGTTTTTTTAATTACTATAGATGTTCATCACTTATAAAATATTATATCATCTATTGGATTTAGAAATGAATTTCCACTTTCAAAAGTCAGAAAGAACTCTACTATTTTAAAGAAAATGCCTGTTTTGTTTCTCATATTTCATGAGATGAGCACAATATGATTTAGAACGTTTGCAATAATTACATGGAAATTCTCATTAAACTTCTTCAATTTCTTTTGTGTTAAGGGCAGTTTAGTAATTCCTTAGTAAGTCTCCATAAAGAAAGTAAAAGATGGTACCAAGAAAGCCCATTTATAAATGAGGAAGTGGTGGTTACTTACCTTAGACTCAGGTACAAATCAGAAAGACAGGACTGAAGCATCTGAGTCAGAACCTATTGTCAAAGCTCTGAAAAGGTAATGATTTCTTTTCCAGCATGTTTCTCAGATTATTGATTGATCCCAAGGTCATGTAATAATTTTTACAATTTGCCTTTATTTTTGTGGCAGCAGCAATTGCTATTTGTCACCAGCCTTGGGAAGGAATCAAGAGGTTACAAAGGGGGACATATAGATCTTTTAAGTGAACTACAGGAAGGCTGATGATATCATTGTGTATGTGTGCACGTGTATATGTGCATGAACTAATCAACAGTCTAACAAGAAACTGAAGAATTTATAATAAGTTATATTAAACAGCTACAAAATTAAATTTAGAGAGCTGCTTGATTTTTTTATCCAAGACCTCTTAGAATTATTTTAAAAAGCTGTTACTAAGATTTAATGCTTTCTGTCTTTCTCTTTCTATCACCCAAGGTAAAATGATTTGAGATTTTATTATTAATGTTAAATATTATCTTTAGGGACAACTCTTTAAACCAATAGCCTTTATATCTACAATCTTCTGGAAATTTCTTTTGTTTTTTTCAGTGTATTCAAATTCCTGGCTAGAGATCTACTAAGACCAGAATAAGAACTAGGAACTACAACAGAAATTTTAAGTAAAAAACCAACCTTAATGTGTGGGATTGCACATTCGGGGAAGCAGCTTTTAATATTAAGTAAGGCATTTCACGAACTCAGTTGTCTTCCTTGCTTGCTGGTATTCGTTCTGTCAGAATTCAGCTACCCAGTTTTTGGAACATGGTTTAGAAATATGTGGTACCTATGCTGAAGAAAGAGCATCAGATGCTTTCAGGGGGCTTTGAAAAATGGCTATGAAGAGGAGCTTGGGTTGCCATGATCTTTGGGGCCTCACTTTCTGGACTCACCGATGTTATCTCCTGTTGGTCTCCCTAATCTAATATATACCTGTATTTTAAAAGAGATCTCTTGAATTACATTGTCCAATGACTTGCAAACCCCACGTTAGGCCTAAGCATGGACCTCTCTGGTCTCTTCAGCACATGTATTTCAAACTTTGGTTCTACAAACTCTCACAGTCTCCCTTCTGTCCTAGAGCAATAAGTTGACTCTAGTGAAAAGAATAAATATTGCTTGATGACCTGCAAGTTAATGTAGCTACCTGGAGTCTACTCAAGAGTACCTCTCAACCATCTTTCCTGATCTTGTGGAACCAACCTCAATAGGTTGATGTTCTGTAGTCCATAAAATGTATAGAAACAGAACTTCTGAGAACCTCAGAGGCCTGATTGCTGATGTTACCACTGATGCCCATGGGAGCTCTTTCAGATTCTCAGACTCCAGTGCAGATCCCTACAAATGAGAGACTCCCCTAAATATATTAATTTCCCATGTTCAAAGCCTTCTAAAACTACACTTTTAGTATCACTACAACCCCTAGCCATAAATACCATTTATCCTCTGCTATCAGTTCTGTTATCTGATCTGCAGCTTGGAGGCCCAGCTGTTGTAAATTCACAAAGGAAAATTCAAAAAGTTTTGCAGGAGTATTGATTGTTTTTTTTCCTCCACCTAGAAGAATTAGAGAGTTTTTCCTAAAAGTCGACTATATGATGTAACAGAGGTGAAAGGTAAGAAAGAATCTAGCCAAACAAGAATATGACACTTCATTTATGTACATAACACTTGCATTCACCTCATTAGTAAAATTCATTCAGTTCAACAAATATTTATTGAACCCTTACTATGTAGTGGACACAGTTCTAAACACTAGACATTATCGGTGAACAAAACAGACAAACTACCATCATTAGGCTTATAGCTCCTTCACAAGATTGTTGTAGTAATTGAGACATGCAGTTATATTTGGCATAGTGCTTGGCACATGCAAACTATATAAAACACAGATTATTTTTAATAGAAAATAGGACAAATAACAATGTTTCAGGTAGAATCTAATTTAATCATTTGTCACTACTATGATAAATATTGTAAAATGAAGGATTTCAATTGATACTAAGTCAAAACATGACAAAATATATTCTTTGAATCAGTAGTAAAATGACATTAATCTAACAGTTGCTATTCTGATTTTCATACCAATATTCTAGTGTGACTATTAACTTAATCCTAGCATAATTTACAAAATTTAAATATTAATTCTGTTACAGCTGCCTTTTTCCAATTTTGAATAATGCTGAGATCTCATCCCAAGGGTATGTGCTTTCTCCTGAGAGAAGACACACATCTGATAGAAAACATTCTTTGAATTATTTTAAGATGCTTTAAAAAAGAAAATTTAGCAATATAATTTTCCATTTTTAAAAAATGATTCGGTATTTTAAATAATGTTTTATTTATTTGTTTGTTTGTTTGTTTGTTTGCCGCAAATGAAACTCAGTTGAAAGTCAGGTATTCAGTTGCCTTTAATCATTAGAAATTGAAGATATCTGACAATTTGCAGGATTATAAAGCATTCCCTTTTTAAAACTTTGACACTTTTAATAATAACAACTTTATTTTGTATTAAAATCCTCAATATTGTAACAAAACATTATTCTTTGTTATATAAGTAAGCACTTAACAGAAATACAAAGACCAGAAAGTGAATCATAATTGGAAGAGTCATGAGATGTTAGTGGCATTACCAAACCAAACCAAACCAAACAAAAAAGAGCCTAATGGAACTCAAACAACTTTTTTTTTCTAATGATTGGAATATTACAACTGTAATGCAGTCAGAAGATAGGTAATAAACACATAGCAAGAGACAATCCATATTAAAATTTAAAATGCAGTATAATATTAAGCAACAAGGAAAGAAGTTCTTCACCAAATGCATTGTGACTTTAGGAAATAAGCACTGATACTGGTTGGCAGTAGTGCAAATTTCCTTAAAATGTTGTCTTGTGAGTGGATATTCCTATCCATCAGGGTGCAGACTAATACAAAAAACTGATCATAAGAATTGAGACCTATTTGTGTATGTTGTTTCTTTAGAGTTCCAAATAATACTTTTCTCAAAGGTGTCTTTGTCTTTCTCTACCAGAGTTTAAATTTGTTTTAGAATATCTCAATTCATTACAAACAATCCATGATAACTCTGAGATTTGTGTCAAGGGCAATGTCTTGGATTTCAGAGCCCAGGTTTCTAGGCCTCGCCAATGCTAGGTGTTTTCATTTATTTGTCAGAATCATTGCAAACCTATAAACTTTACCACACAATCAGTGAACCCTATGATGATTCAAAGTGAATAAATGTGACACATATTTAAGACAAAACACTTACATCCTTTCTATTTATATCTAAATCCATTTTGCAAAGATTATTTTGTGGTAAGTTGAGATGTCTCATTCACCTCATTCCACAGATGGAAAAAAAGGAGGAAGGAATTGTCTGTTTGCCTTTTTACTGTCTTTGGGTTGATATAATGGTATGTGATTTGTCTCACAGAATCACTTTAGCAATTTAACATGGAGTGCAATCTCTCAGACTCCTGTGAACAAGTATAAACTGTGGTTAATGAAACTTTCTTCAAGGTAATTTGGGTGATCTAGCAAACCTCTTCAGAGAAGCTTAAAAAAATGTCATTTTGGAAAGAGATGCTATTCTATCCAAGACTCAGGTGTTTCCTCTTTGCCACCATAACAGGGCCTGTAAAACCCTAAGGGCATTAGGGGTAATTTAGCAGGTCTTCCTAGTCACACTATCATATCACACTATTTCAATTCCCTGCGCAGCACTGCTAATACTAACATTTTTTATTTAATTATTTATCTGTTTATTTATTGTGTCTCCCTTTACTAGGATGTAAAATATGGCTACTTTCTGAGTAGGTGACATTTATGCAGAGATTTATATGATAAGAAAGAATCTTGGAAATAACAGGGAAAAACATTCCAGATGGAGTAAGAATAGCTCATTCCAAAGCCCTATACTGAGAATGAGTTTGACATGTTTGTGGAAAAGAAGAGACAAACTGTCTACAAACATAGGAGGGTAGAATATTATAGAACAATTCTGGGGAAGTGAACAAAGACCAGGTCACATGGAGCTTGGTAAATTATAATTAGGAGGTTGTATTACACTCTCATGGAAGCCTTAGAGGGGGTTTCAGCTAGAATGATGTGATCTGTTCTAAAAGATCTAACTTTGGCCTCTGTACCAACAATAAACAGAGGGAAATGGGGCAGGAGTGGAAGCAGAAAGGTAGTTAGGAAGGCACTGGAATAGTCCAGTTGAGAGATATAACTGGCTTGAACTAGGAAGGAAGGAGTGGAGATGGAGAGAAGTGGCTGGGTTCAGAATATGTTTTGGAGGTAGAATCCCTTAGATTTAAAGATGGACTATATATGAGAGATAAAGAAAAGAGAACACTCAACCTTCATTTTCCTCAACTTTCCATAAGCACTCTATTTTTCTTGTACTAGTTCTTTTGTATTGAAGTAAAACTTACATTCATTAAAATAAGCAAATGTTAAATGCCCAGCTTGTTGAAATTTTGTATGTGTACATGCTTGTATAACCAACCACTAAATCGAGACATAGATACTGTTCCACACCCCAAAAGGCTCCCTTGAGCCCCCTCCTACTCAGTATTCTCAACTCTTATCCACTCTTGATACTCTTCCCCAAACCCTTTACCATGATTCATTTTGCATACTATAACCAGATGAATCTTCTTAAACATTCTTCTATTTGGTAACTAATGGTGCCCCACTATAACATGATATCTAAATTTATTAGCTTGTAGTTTCAAAGCTTCCCAACTCATCTCAATCCCTTTCTCCCACTTCTCCCTTTGTAATATGACTCATTATTCTTTTTCAGGTAACTCTTGCTCATTTGTATTTTCCATAACTTTACATATATCAGTATATATCAGTCTCCTAATCTAAAATACTTTCTCTTCTTGGTTTTATCCATTATTTAGTTGTCCTCAATTAGTCTTCCATTAAAATGCTGGGATAATCCTCTATTTGTCTGAGGTATATGGCACCTATGTTACTTTAATGTCTATGTAGCAGACTCTGTTTATTTTGCTTTCATAGAAAGTGTGGCATCTCTATTGCTTTAATGTCTACACTAAAGTCTCATATTTTGAGAATATGTAGCATCCATATTACTTTAATATCTACACTGCTGCCTCCTCTATTTTATTGCTTTGTGTATTCATCACCTCTAGCATAGTACCTGACACGTGTTTAGTGTTGGATACATATTTGTTGAATATATGATGAAAAATTAATTAATATGCATTGTTAGTTATCTTTGATGATTTTGTCCAATCTCTCCACCTAGACTGTATATTCTTTACAGCAAAGACCAGGTCTTATATTTCATTCATAACATTCATAACATTCATAACATCTAGCAAGGTGACTTAGAGAAAGTAATAGACAAAAAAATGTTAGCAACACCTATCTTCCTAAATGTATCTCTTTGCCTATTCTAATTGACTTCATATGGATTCAGGTAACTTTGAGAAGTATGGAGGAATGACAACAAATATATCATCTGTGTTCAAATCTGATGACTCAGTTGTGAGGCATGTGATTCAGATATCTGGTAGAATCTTCTGGCAAACACAAACCTAAAGATGCATGTAAGGACTAAAAGGAAGGGAATGAAAAAAGATATTGCCTTGATGGACCTAGAGGGTATTGCACTGAATGAAAGGGGTTGGATAGAGAAAGATAAATATAGCATGATTTCACTTACATGTGGAATCTAAAGAACAAAATCGACAACAACAAAACTGGGAATAAACTCATAGATACAGAGAATATTTAGTGGGATACTACATGGGAGCGGGGTTGAGGGGACCAAAAAAAAAACCAAAGGGATTAAGAAGTACAAATGGATAGTTGCAGAATAGACATGGAGATATAGACTGCAACATAGGGAAGATAGTTAATAATGTAAAAATTAGGTAAGGGGGAAGAGGGATACTAGATTTAGTGGGGTGATCACTCTACGAGTTATGTGGATCTCTGATCACAACATACAACTAAAACTGGTATATTATTGTATGCCAACTATAATTGGAAAAAAAACCTCATTGAATTGCCCCCCCCCCCCACAAGCAACTAATTGTCTATTACAGTTTAATGAAGATGAAAAAAAGATGCATGTAAGAAACACTTTTTATAACTCTCAAAATGTACCAAGCCTGCTCTGTAAAGTACATTTTATGCCTAGGAGCAAGATTGGACCATTTTTAAACACTTCTAATAAATGGGTATATAATAGACACATAGATCGTTTCTATGTAGTAAGGAACATGAGAACAAGAATAATCAATTCAGAGCTCTCAGAAATTTAATGGGGGAACTGAATTGACTGCAAGGCAATTTGACTTTTTTTCTTCTTTGAATCAGTAGTAGGCAGCCACAGTTTAGTGTAAAAAGGCATCAGAATATGAAACGGAGGACCTGGACTCAAGTTCCAATTCTTTCATTAACTAGATGTGTGATTTTGGAGAAGTTGCTTAAATTCTCTGAAATGTAATTTTATCTCCATAGTGAATATGATCAGAAAGTCTGTGAGGAAAGGATAAAATAGTGCATGGAAAGATCTTTGAAGGTATACATTCCATATATTAATAATAAGATGGTAAAAAACATAATTTAAGAGAAGGAAAATGTACTTATAGGTCCAATAAATCACAGCCATGTTTCATCACTGTTTTCTGTTGCTTATTGGGCATGTGCCCTTTTCTTTAAGAAATTATCCATTTCTAGCTGACTCCTTTTACACTGACAGTTGTTGCAATGGTCTTGTCTCAGACCCACAGAGCTATTCTGAATTGTCACTTGGATTCATCTGGGCATCCCTCCATTAGTGTTGGGTAATAATGGTCATGGAAATTACAAATTGTGCTATTTAGTGCAGCAGTTGGTAAGCAAATAACACTCTCAACTTTATGTCAGTAGTACTTGGAAATTGCCAGATTTAAAAACTTAAATTTTAATTAATGAAAAAAATCTAAATCATTCTCTGCATTGTCTTAGCAGTAAGCTACCAGTGAACGATCGAGAAAGCCACTTACCTCTGAGCTATTTGGAATAAAAGTAGTTATAGTCTTGGAATCTCAGCTGCTGTCTATTATAAAAAAGCAATTAGAATTTTTTCCTTAGAGAAGAAAAAATGTCATTAAGTAAACATTCCTTTTAAGTATGTGTAGAAAATAGTTTAGTAGAAGACTATGCCAGAGGATTAAAACATGTTATTCTAAGTATTAATTATATATATGAACTAGTATGTAAGGTAATTCTAAGTTTAGAAGATCAAGGTTAATTTTATTACCAAGCACCCTTGTCCCTATTCATGTAAACAGTAGAGGATACATAATCTATCAAATAAAAAAAAAAAGTTTAAAGCAATTTAAAATTATTTTAACAAGGTCAGAAATTAAATTTTCAGATATTCTTTCCAGAGTAAGTACAATGTCATGACTTTAATAACAACTAAAAATAAATTTATACTTCCGAGCAATTTTTTTGAAGGAACACAGAAGCTTGGGGGAAATTACTAACCTCTCTGGAAATTAATGAATTCTTACAATATCCCTGAAGGTTAAGGGAAGTTTTCTAATTCTGCTTTGCAAATGGGAAACCAAAGAGCTTGGCCAATGGTTTCCATTTTCAGAAATGAACTGACTAGAAGTCTTGTAATGATCTCCATTTTCCAATTTGTCCATCATTTGGCTTTATCTTTTTTTCCTCTAATGTAGAGTGGGCAAATAATAAATAAATATTTGTTTTTTATTTTGGATTCTTATATCAATCCCTGGAATCCCTGGGCTTACTCTCTGCACTATTTAGAGCTAAATGAAAAGCTTAGTTTCTAGTGTGTAATATTGTACTTTTACTTCCAATTATTTGATGACCAACCTGAAGGTTCATATATTCCCACATGTGGTCATATGACATATGAACATCAGTTGGGGCCATGCGACTACTTGCCAGTGGAATATAAGCAGAAGTGACATACGCTATGTCCAAGAAGAAGCCATATGGCACACTAAGAGCTGTAGTGTGCTTCAGCCATTTCTCCATCCCTCTGTAATGGCAATAGTATATCCAAATTGGAAGAATTAGGAAAGATCTCCAGGAGTAATGATGTGTTATTAGAGGCCAAGGCTAAGATCATTCATTCTCTTGTATTCTCAATTACTATGCACGGATGTTAAAGTTGGACAGTAGAGAAGGCTGATAGGAAAAAAAAAAAACTGATTTATTTGAAATATGGTGTTGGGTGAGAGCTCTACAGATACCCTGGGCTGCTGGAAAGATGAACAAGTGGGCCCTAGAGCAAATTAAGCCCCAAACCTTGCTGGAGACAAAAATGACAAAACTGAACCAATACTGCTTCAGACACATCATGAGAAGACAGGGTTCTTTGGGAAACACAATAATGCTAGGGAAAATAGAAGGCAGCAGGAAAGGAAGAATGCCAAACATAAGATGGATTGATTCCATAAAAGAAGTCATAGACATAAGATGGATTGATTCCATAAAAGAAGTCAGTGGCTGAGCAGGGCTAGGACAGGACATTGTGGACATCACTCATTCATAGGGTCACCATGAGTTGGAGCCAGCTCAGTGGCATATAACACACACCCAGAATGATAAGATAGGTAGAGTGGAGCTACAGCTGATCCACAGATGAATCATAACATGAATAAGAAATAAATCTTTATTATAATAAATTATTGAGATTTTGCAGTTGTACATGACCTAGTAAAAGTTGCTAATACACAGTTCTCACCACACTGTGCTGATTTAAAATAAGTGACTATTTTAGTTCTAATGTACAGAAGTAGATATTCAGCTGGAAATTTACAAAAAAGCTTAATATTTATTTATGGTTTATTGTTATTGGATTTTCGTCTTAATTATTGTATTATCCAGGACTTGAATAAGAGAATATACCTGTCCCTTATAAAAGAAACAAAGGTTAAGGCTGCGGTTTAGCACTTAACTGTAAAAAAGCAGATAAAGTTCAGTAAACCCTTGGCACTTACAGATTTAAAATTGACCACTTACAAGTGATTGTTAAATCTGTGACATGTGGTGATTTGTAATTTTGCTGAGGCATCGATTTGAAAGGTGTTCTTGGCGAATTTGTGGCGGGAGTCTGCCACTGCGCGTATCACTGAGCTTGTGGGCCTAGTGAAATTAGCCGCAAAGCATAGTCCCTGGACCATCAGCCTCAGAATCATTTGGGAGCTTGTCAGAAATGCAAATTCTCAGGCTTTACCCTAAACAGACTGAATCAGAAACTTGGGTTGAGACCTAGCAATCTGTTTTAAGCAGCTCTCCAGGTGATTCTGCTGCTGGCTAAAATTGAGAACCTTTGGCTTTGTTGCTTTCCATGAAGGCCTTTTCTACTCTCTTTACCACATAGTGGTGCAGGGCCCAGGAACTAGCATTTTAAAAAGCTTCCTCATTATTTCTGATACAGGTGGTATATTTTCCCTGGCTTACATTTTAAGAAATGATGTAATAGAGTTATTCAGAAGTGAACTTGCAGTATAAAAGTGGAAATTCAGAAAGAGGAAATGTCAGGGGTCTCATGCACATACAATTTAAGGTAACAAATTGATGTTCAGATACTCATTATCATAATGAATATTGGCTTTTATAAAACAGCAAAACCACAAATATGGTCTCACAATGTCTCCTAACATTCACTACAAGGAGCTGGCCACTGTAAAAGAACAAAAAACATAATACTCTAATGCTTGCTTTTCTCAACCTCGTATTGTACCTGCCTGCTCATTCTGTGGTACTGGCAGCCTGAGGATAAGGAACTAGGAAGATAGGAGAGTAGAATGAGAAGTTTGGAAAACAGCTTCCCATATTAGAGGCCTTAAATTAAAACTTTAAGACAGAAATCAAGGTCAAGTTGGGAAAGGTAAATTCAGTTGGGGTGTGGGTTAGGATGAAGAGGGATCCTAACTGGACTCCAAAAAAAAAAAAAAGACAGCAAAGAAAAAGGAAAGGAAAGGGAAAACAAGAAGAAAAAAAGAGAGGGAAGGGAAAGGAAGGGAGGAAGGAAAGAAGATGAGACATCAATTATTGCTTTTAAGGGCTAAGGCTAACTTTCTCTCTTTTGTGCCAGTATTATTATGGTCATCTTAAAGTAGCACCTGAGAACCACAGTCTGCTGCTGTTCTTAATGCAGCAGAATTATTTCCTGTAGTTAGAACATAAACACCAGATACTTTGTCAGTCTTGTTACCACACTACTACAAGCCCTTGATCAATTAGTAAGGTGCAGAGGCAACTTTACTATGAAACTAAGCTTCAAGCTTTCTCCCTTGCATGGGTCACTTACAATATACAATTTATTTTTGTAATTTTGTATTATTTTCCTTAAAGAGGACTCTGCAAATTGTATTAGCTTCAGTTCTCCTCAAATATGGATCCACCTCTGGTAGGAGGCAATAAATTGATATGAAATATGCTTGGACAAAGGTGCTAGTGGGAGCATGAAAAGGGAATAGATTAAATCAATATGTTTAGAAGAGAATCAGTTATACCTGGTGCTTGACTAGATTGTAGAAGGAGGGAGAAAATAAAAAGTGAACAATCCCATTTTTTTCTTTGACTGTATTATTAAGTTCAAAGATAAGTCATTTGTAACAGATAAGATCTCTAGATATTATATAAAAAGGCATCTCAAGGACATAGTTCTTACCAAAATGAAGAAATGGCTAAATTCTACTATAATTAGGTAGATTATAAACTAGTTAAGTGACTGTACCAAACGACATTGACTAAAAGGTGAACATAAATCTGGAAGTTTCTAGGGTGTGTCAAATATCTCAGTCTTTATGTCTCTTCTTTACAATATGCTGTCAATGATTTGAACCAAGTTATAAGCATACACGTGTTCAATACATTTACATATGTAATGTGATTTTGAGAGGACCAAAAGATATACTAAAAACTGAAAAAGAGGCAGAATTAGATTCTAAATCATTTTAATTGGGATACATGACTTATAGGCAACATTGTTAAAACTGACTTTCAGGTTACAGTTGTCCCTGAATTCACTTTGTGTCAAGTGTGTAATGTTCACCAACAATGTCATTCTAGGCTAATGTCATTCTAGGCCACATTAATAGAAATGGTTTCTAGACTCTAGAATGAAGGAGGAATGGTAGCTTCATTTGGCTTCACAATGTTACATTGCTATTCCCAAAGAATGGGCTGTTGATATGTTCCATCTGCTAAGACCAGTTCTGTTTAAGCCCCTAAGGTTTACACTAGGAAGAATATCAATAGGTTTGATTTTATTACAATAAAATCTATTTATATTTCTATTTTTTAATAGAAATATAAAAGATAAAAATGTGGTAGTGATTTGCTTATTGTACATGTTCAGTCAGAGGCTAGATGACAACCACTTAGTAGGCATTTTAAAGGAGATAAGCATTAGGTGGAGGATTATTTCATGTGTTTCAAGGTTCTTTTTAAACTCAGAGTTTTCAAGATTCTATTACTCTCTGACTTCTTGATAATTTTCACTTAAATTTCAGGTTTTGGCCTATCTCCTGAGTTGTTCTTTTAACTACTAATTAAACTGGCAGCAATTCATAACATATTCCTTTCCATGCTTTCATAATTTCATGTCATGGATCCAAAAGATAAATTTTTATTGAAAATTCATCTACTGTTTGTTTTTCTGTTTAAGTAAAATTCATTTTACTTATTTATCCATAGTAAAGCTTAATAAAGTGTAGCTTCTGACAGAATTAAAAGGCTAAATAAGTCATCTTCACAAAATAAAGACAATGTATAGACACCAGTGATAAAAGACTCATTCAGCTTATAAACTGTAACCTGATCATTCTAGACTTTCAGCTCAAGTTTTCCTGAAAAAGACTCTAGTCATACTCACCAAAGTTCTCAGCCAAGTAACTATTCAATTAGCACTAATAAATCATAAGATCAACAATCTTTTGTCCAAAGAGTTATGCTAGGAAAATATTCCTTTAAGGATTATTTTTCTATTGATGCATAAGCCAAATTTTCACAGTAAAAATATTTGAAGCATTGAATTGCTTGGACTACAGGCACTTTATTAATTCTCTTAAGTCAGGGAATAAAACAGACATTTAATAACAAAAGAGACAGTAAAATTAACTTTAATGAGCAGTTAGTAATACCCAAGCATTTTTTTTAAAAAAACAAATAATGGATGACCACATTTAGATTGAATTTTATTGTTCCTATGAAAGAAACTAATTAATTATTCAGTATAACATCATAATTGAAAGGGGAAAAGCTCCTCTTGATTAGTTAAAGTAATTTAAATATCATGACAAGTCATGAGAAAAGGTAAAACAAAAAGTCAAGATGAGGAATGAGTAACCATGTTCAGAAAATTAACACAATCAAATGGTAAACCTGATAGAATACAAACAGTATAAAGAGGGATGAGAGGTAAAAGACAAAAGTGTTATCATGGCATTTAGAATATACTTATCTTTTGTCCCTCAACATCTTTGTAAATTAGAATTTGCCCTATAACTTCACTGAAGTCTTACAGGAACCCTGGAAATGTATGAGTGTAGTTAGCATCTAGATTCCACCTGGCAGTTTATTCTTTGCAACCAAAACGAGAACATATGTAACCCAAATGCTGCTTTCAAAGGAACCAGTAGAGAGAAATATATTCATTAAAGAGCAGTAAGGTGATACTTAAATGACTCACCCTTAAAATTATTCATCATACATGTCACAGGCTGTTACTGAACCATGGTCCACCATATTCTGTTACAATTAATGTGTAACAAACTCGGAATCATTAAAACTTACTTTTATAAAAAAAAGTTATAGGAAAATATGCGGAATTGTCGGGCCTGGTGAAGTACCTAAAACAAGAACAAATTGTATACTTATGATAGGTTTTAAAACTTTATCTTAAGGGTGCCTTTTATTGTATATCATCATCATCATCATCATCATCATCATCCTATTATATTGAATTACTGCCATGGAACCTAATGTTGGTCTCACATTTCACCTGCAGTGCTACAGATCTAAAGGGTCTCAGTAATAGAAAGAAATTCTTATTAAGTTGTCTCATAGACCCCTATTCAGATATAGGGCTTAAGTTCACTATAATGTCATCAGGAGGGCTCAAGAAAATCAACTAGACAAGTAAGAGCTATAAGATTTAATGCGTCATTACAAGAGGAACCAAAAGTCAACTGAAGCACAAACTATTGTCTCTGTTCAAATGACACCTTCTTTGAGAAGCCTTTTCTGATCACCCATCTAAAATAGCCCTTTCATAGTCACTATATAGTCACTTGTTATAGTTTTCTTCATAGAATTCATCCTTACCTGTTATTGTGTAGCATGTTGATTTATTTGTTGAATTTTTTCTCCCCTTCAAAAATATAAGCTTCATGAAGACTGAAATGTTTAATTTGATCATAGTCTTGCAAGCTGAAACAATGCCTAAAACATGAGTGATTTTTAGCTAACATTAGTTAAATAAATGAACCCAGGGGAGCTAGAATATCAGCCAGTAGATGAAAGCAAAGTCCTGCAGTGAAATCTTTCTGTCTTGCAGGCATTTGAGATACTGAACATCATTTACTCAGACATTGCTAAAAACATGTGAAAAAATAATATAACTTTATCTGAACCTAGTTTTCTCAATGTGATAGTAGAAGCCACAGAGTCCAAAAAAAACCTATAAAACTTTCTTATAAAAAAAACAATTATACTCCAAATGTGCATAAATAGAGTTGAGACTTTTTGCAGTTTTTCTCTTCTAATGAACAGATTATAAGAGCATGATCACCGATGTTAATGAATTGGATACATGCAACCAGAGATATATAAGTAGAATATTCTAAGCAATTAGAATGCAGCTACAGTCCACTGCTCTCAAGAGTGAATTAAAAAACAATTTTAGAAATACTCTGCGGATAATTAGCACCAGAGAAGTCAAACTGAATGTAGAAAGAAAACATTTATAATACATGAGATACTTTTAATATATTTATAAAAGTTTTAGCATTTATGAATGTATTGTTTATTTTGGCAAAGAAAAGGATTTGAGTACTGTAGCAGTAAAATTAGTAAGCCACAGGTACCTGTTTGCTCCTTTATTTAGAGTTTTCAGTGAGTCTACACAGTGCTTAGGGGACTAGCATGCTTCAGAAATCTATCTCATGGGTCTAGAACTGCTGGGAGGACCCACTGAGGAGAATTGTTGATTCTCACATTCTGTGCGGGAAGGAGAAAAAAAGACATTTACTGAAAGTAAGAATTGCACTGAAAGATTATCTGGTAACAACTGAGGCATAACCGGAGAGATCCTTTCCCTGAAGCAGTACCGTTTGTGCTAACCTCCAATTTGAATTAAGAAATTGAAGTATTTCTACTTTCATTCTGTGAAGCTAGTGGTACTGCTTTGTTTTTCTTTCCTATTAGTCACACAGCCTATAAAGCACTAGTAGTTGGAGAAAACTTGTTAATAATCCTATCCTCTTAATTTTTATTTGTGAAGACAAATCACAAGTAATGTGTCATTAAAAAAAAAAAACTATGATGGACTGTCTTTGAAGTATAGATGATGACAATTCTCTGAGATAAAGGATGTTTTCTCATAAGCAGTTCAATATCTTTGAAGGCACTATTGAAGGATTCTGACACAATGACCCATTTTGAGATTTGATGAATGTAGCAAATTAGTGTAGGAAATGTAAACTTCAGTTCTCTCAGCGTTACTCTGTTTGGTTCTATTTACTTATGTCTTTTAGCCTTTTGCTTTTAAGGCACTGGTATCCTCATCTTTTCTTAGTTCCATTTAATTTATTCAGCAGCATGGCCTTTTGTTATTTGCTCATTTCCCCCTTTGTATCCTATTTGCTATGCTATCTTAGTCAATGTCAACAAAACAGCCTTGTTTATGAAAAGAGGTAACCCAAATTATCATTGGACATGCAGTAGGCAGTTTCTGAGTTCAGATGCCCAACACTTGCTTCTAACATTCTTTTCTTTAATAACATTCCTTATTTTACATAAAAATAAGCTCTATGTTTAATGTCAAATGGGAAATAGAAAACCATACTATGGTAGAGCAATATTATGACAAGGCATTATTATAAAAAGACATTATTCTTAGAGTTTTAACTAGAAAGCACTAATGCTTGCCCAATTTCATACCCAAAGCCTGAGAAACACTTTGCATATTTAAAAAACATAGTAAGGAAATTCTTGCTTTGATTTTTTCTCCTTGTCTAATTTTTCAGCACAATCTAACTGATTTTAGCATATTTCGTTTTCATTTTAGGAGTTATTTTAGTATAGTCTTTTTTTTTTTTTTAACTTTCATTCTTTTCCTCCCTTTTCATTTTCCTGATTGAAACTCAATATATGCAAAGCAGGAAATGAATAAGAATAGCCTTCTTAGGTTATTTCCTAAAGATAAAATTCAGTTTCAAATCCAAGGAAAATAAAACTGAATTTGAATGCCCGAGTAAGGATTTTGAACAACAGGGCAATCTGAGTTTATTTTTTATCAAGCCATTTTACAATGCCTAACTATTTTTCAAAATTTGGTATCTGGCTACTCACTAATGCTCTGTGTTATTCAGATCACTGAGGAGGGACTTTTTCATTTTATCAACTGAAGGTTGATAAAGATTTTGAGCACTGCAATTTTTCCACAACGCTAACACTTTAGATTATGGGAACAGCACTATTTGTTGTGCCCTAGGTTTCAAAATTTATGTTTTCTGTTTTTAATCAGGCTACACACATCTTCACGATGTCATGCTACTAAGACAGGTCAGCTGCCATGGCTGGCTTTTTTCCCTTCCTTCCTATCTGCAACTCCTTCTCACTCCCCACTCTCCTCATTCCTCAGCAAACTTCTCCACATATTCACAAACCAGAAATTAGATATGTAGTCCTTTGATATTGGTTAAAGACAATAACTTCTTGTTGCTATTGACTACCACAATATTTAATCTGCTCACACAGTGACACCCAGACTTCTTAATGTCTTGCAGACTCAGTGGGGTGAGAAAGAGAGGAGACAGAGGCAAGGAATATTAAGCACTCCTCACAGCTACTCCATGAAAGAGAAAAAAACTTAAGAAAAAATATTTCCTCTCCACGTGGGGTAGAAAGTATTTTAGTGAGAGAAGTGGTAGGGAGGTCTATAGGGCAACAGAGTAAACACAAAATTAAAGGCTCAGAAAGATGGGGAATGGCAGAACAGAAAGGAACCGATGCTGGGAGGCTAATCCGTCTAATGTGGTTCAAGAATATACTCTATCTATAATCCTTTTCTGAACTGTACGTCCTGGTCAAGGAACATTATATATCAACTTAAGATAATTATTTTAAAATAAAGTTTTCTTTCCTGGGCTTGGGAATTATTGTCAACGTGATTTCAAGGTCAAAATACTAAAATTATTGAAATATGTAAACACCTACTTTAGTTTTGTTTTATCCTAAAAAAGCATTGGGCTAAGACAAATTAGAAATGTCTGAACATTATTGAAGCAAGAGATTGTGTTTCAGTATATCTTGGACATTGAAACTGTTGCTTGTGAAATTATCTAGAGGTTGGGTTGCCATTAAGAAAAATAAAAAGTCCAATTGTTGCACAACAATAAAAGGACTGAGGTGTGCTTTGTGTACTTAATAGAGAAGGCACAAATCAAATCACTTTATCAGATCTTGGAAAGCAGGAACTATGTTTTATTTTTCTCTCTTCTTAGGACCTGGGAAAAATAAGTTCTGATTCATTCACTTATTTATTAATTCATTCAACAAATCTTGCCCAAATTATTGCTGCCCAGTAATGATTGTTGAGTAAATGACAGGTTTATTTTTCATCTAAAAAATTCTAATAAATTTGGTAAAAAGGGCTTAGTAAAGTACATTGCTAGGCCCTACGCTTAAGTAGGTTTGGAGTGGGGCCAAGAAATTGCAGTTCTAACAAGTTCCCAGTGTACTGATGCTATTGATCTGGGGATCATTCTGTGGCAGCTCTAGTCTAGGTCATCAATGATTGTTATGTAGATTGTGTTTCAATTGATTGAGGCATTTAGTTGCTCTATCTATGAATATCAGTTATTTTGACCTAGGTGAATTTAAAAAATGTGGTAGTTTCTCCCAAATGAGAAATGTTCAGTCTTCTCCGAAAAAAATGGGGAGTAATCAGCCAAGTGGCACAATTCTTATTAGTCTGTTTGGTTACCTGCTGCAGTAACAGTGCACTGTAAGGCCTACCCTAAATTCAGCAGGTGCACCTGAACCTAGATCAGGTAATGGATATAGGTGGAAAGGTCAAAGCCTTCAGGGCAGGAATCTATCTGGGAAATGAGAGTTGTGTGAAGTTAAATAAGCACTATCGAAGGAGACCTGGGGGATACTTCTCCCTAGAGATGTGTATTTCTTGTTGGGGAGAGGTTGCTGAGATGCCCTCTCTCTTCTTCCTATATTCCGTCAGCTGGCATTGTCTGATTGGAGCGCCTACTTGATAGATAATGTAGTTTTTTGGGTTGTCTTTTCCCTGACCTCCTTATAATGTCATTAATGAGTACATTTTCCTTCTTCTTTTTCTTCTTTTTTAATAAACTTTATTTTTGAGAACAGTTTTCCCCCAGCAAAATTGAATGGAAAGTACAGAGAATTCCTACGTAACCCCTGCTTCCCCCACAATATCCCCTGTTATCAACATCCCTTACCAGAGGTACGCTTTTTATAACAGATGAACCTACGTTGACATATCATTATCCTCCAAAGTCCATACTTTATATTAGGGTTCACGTATGGTCTTATATATTCTATGGGTTTTGACAAATGTGTAATGACATGTACCCAACATTATGGTATCATACAGAACAGTTTTGCCACCTTAAAAATCCTCTGTGCTCTGCTTATTCAACTCTGCCTTCCCCCTGACCCCTAGCAGCCACTGATTTTTTATTGTCTTCTTAGTTTTTCCTTTCCCAGAATGTCATATAGTTGGAATTATATATTATGTGTAGCCGTTTTAGATTGATGATTTCTTTCACTTAGCAATATGTATTTAAGGTTCCTCCATGTCTTTTCATGACTTGACAGCCCATTTCTTTTTAGCACTGAATGCTATTCCATTGTCAAGATTCCTACAGTTTATTTATCCACTCACCGAGAACATCTTGGTTGCTTCCAAGTTTTAACAGTTATGAATCAAACTGCTATCAATGTGCAGGTTTTTGTATGGACAAAAAAATTTTATCTCCTTCGGGTAAATACCAAGGAGTATTATTGCTGGATTATATGTAAGAGTGTGTGTAGTTTTGTAAGAAACTGCTAAAAACTGTCTTCCAAAGTGACTGTACCATTCACATTCCCACCAGCAATGAATGAAAGTTCCTGTTGCTCCACATTTGGTGTTGCCAATGCTATGAATTTTGACCCTTCTAATAAGTGTGTAGTAGTCTTGTTATTTTAATTTGCAATTCCCTATTGACATATGACTTGGAGTGTCTTTTCATGTGCTTATTTTATTGGTTTCTAGGACCCTGTATTATACTTATTCTCCTCAGATTTCTCTGACCTCAGTCTCCAAATATTCCCCTAAAGTTCTACTCTTAGTTTCTGGCCTCTCTCATACATTCCATTTCCTCTCTCACAGCAGAAACGTCTTTTACTCATTCTGTATCTAATGATGGTACCATGTGACTGCTACCTAAACTTTCTGTCTGGCCTACACTCAAACCCAAACTCAAGTGTTGCATTCTAACTACCTGTAAGGGTCTAGCCAATGGATAAATATACGGAAACAAAGATGGGATATCTGTTCAAAACTTCACCTTATGTCCTATCAATATCTTTTTGATATGCCCCCAAATTCTTGCTTTTCCATCAAAACTTAATTTTTCATAATGCTCTTCGACTTTGTCATTTTAATTGCTAGTCCAGTCTCAGTTCAAAATCTCAGCTACAACTTTGTTACTGTTCTCTTCCTGGGAACCCCATGTTCCATCAGCTAATAAATTAGTGGGTTTTTTGTTTTTGTTTTTTCTCTCAGTCATTTTGTATTTTCCTTTATTGTTGCTACCATCATTCTCACTTAAAGCTTAAGCGCTTAAACTTAAAATCTTTGCCTGGGTTTTTGACTTCCTTATAAATATTCCTAAAAAGAAAATCTGTCCATTGCTTTGTCTCTCCTCATCCCTTTATGTTAGTGTGTGTAAATTCCACTCTTAACATGTTTTTCTTCTCACTTTACATGCTCTTCCTGGGGCATCTTACTCTTTCCTAAAGCATCTAATGCCTACGAGGTCTAGCACTCCAAACCCACTTTCTTTAGCCTAGTTTCATTCCAATTCCAAGTGACTCTTGAACAATTTCATTTAGATGTCTCATGTATACCTCATCTGGTCAGAGGAAACCCATTTTATTGGCTGCCTAGAGGTTTCCTGGGGTGGCATTTGGTGAATTTATCATAGTTTAGGACCAGTCCTCAGCTTTTCAGGTTCATAAACCTTATCTTGTCATGTGTTCTAAAGTCAGCTATAGATAGGGGAACCAAGTATCCTAGTACGTTCATAAGAAATTTTAACTAAATCCCCAAATTATGAGTTAAAATAAAAAATATAAATGTTTTCATATGGGTCAGTATATCTGCAAAAACAACTTTTTTTCTCTCTTTCTTAAGGTATCAACAAGAGAAGTCACATGATAAACAGAACTATAGCAGAGAGACAGGTATTTAAATAGGCCTCTGACCTCTCTGGAGATATATCCAGGCCAAAGAGAGACCACATAACATCTCTGCCCTAGGTGAGGGGCTACTTATTTAATGATATGCAAATCCCTCTCTCTACAAATTCTGTCTTTCTTATCAATAAAAAGTGCCGAACACACATCACCACCTCTATGCTTTGACAAATTATCTTCTAAATATATTATGTTTTAGACTAACAAAGGAAGTTAGATTATCCCATAGCCGACATACACACACACACACACACACACACACACACACACACACACACACAGTGCTTGACTTTGTACTTCTTAACTTTTGGTTCAGGAAATGTTACATTTAGCATATATCTAGCTAACCTTATTCGTAAAGTGTTATTTTACAAATTGACTCTCAGGTCTGGGGGAGCCTTGTCTGCACTATTGTCTTTTCTATCTTGGTGAATGGAATGAAGGCATATTGTCACTCAGGATCTCAGAGTCATCCCTGTGACTTCTGCTTCCTTGGCTACCACATTAAATCATGTACCTGCAGTAGCCCCCTAACTATCTTCCTTGATTCAACCTTTCCAGTCTAGTCTCAATACTGCTGACGATGTCAAATATAGCCTGCTATTTTCCTTATTCAAAGCTTTCAATTTTCTCCTATATTTTTAAACTTCTTAGTATGAAACATGAACTATTTTTGGTCTAAGCTCTATAGATTATATATAATACTAATCTATTCAACTTCTGTTTTTATTTTTATGCTTATTGCAGGAATGTATTCACCTTATTTATTCGTATTTACTGAGGAATAGCACTATAATGTATTCTTCTCTTATTCCATTTAGTTCTATATTATAAATTCTATTAAATTTGTATCCATGTTACTTTCCTTATAGTTGTATAATGAACAATCTTTATTGTTAAATGGTTTTCAGGCATTTTTTTTGAGGTTTTCATATTGCAACATTTAGATGTACCATGATTTATTTAACCAGTCTTGTGGTAGGGCATATTTTCTAGACATAGCCACAATCTATCTCCCATCCCACATGTACTTGACACTAATTTATTTAAGAGGTCTATATTCTCTCTATTTGAAAATAGATAGGGTTTTGACTCACAGGTGTCAAACAGAATGGAGCAGAAGTGATGTTTTTTAACTTTCCAGGCAAGATAAAAACATGCAATGCAACTTCAGCCTTCTTTGACGGAACACAGTGATAGGGCTCCCAGAGGGAAAAATAATAAAGGAATTGTTTCAGTTACTAGTTCTATGTAACAAATCATTAATGGCTTAAAACAATGATTTTATTATGTTCATAGGATGCTTATCTTTCTTCTACAATGTCAAGGGCTTCAGCTGGGAAGATTTAATGATTATGGTGACTCAATGGGTGTGCTGGAATCTTCCAAATATTTCCTCTAAAGGTTTAATACAAGATACTCCCAAATTTGGTAGCTGTATGCTTTATAATTGGTGCACCTACCTTTATATCCAATCTCTATGACAGTTTAAGATTTCTCTTCATTGTCATTAAAAAATAGACAATAAAACCCTAATTATCAATATATATCAGTGGTCATTTGCAGCAGAAGTTATAGATTGGAATCCAAAACAATTGACTCAACATTTTTTAGTATCAATATCATCTTATAAGGCATGGTGGGTCCTAATTTTTGCCCAAAACCAGTTCTCTGGTTTCTAAGAAGACACTCTTATGAAGTTGTCATAAAAGTTAGCCTCATAAAACACTTGAGTGGTTTTCCTTCTTCTTGTCTAATAACTTCGTTTTCTCTTTATTTTTTATTTCTTATCTGTTGAAGAATGTCAAAGTGTAGGTATCTACTTCAGAAATTGTGAAGGGAAGAACAGCTTCATTTGGGAGTTATATGGACTTAGATTCCTATAACAGAGGGTATAATCTCTCATGTACAATGTAGTTAGAAGGGTTCTCATCTGAGACAAGGAAAAATTCCTTGAAGTGAAAATAGAGGATATGAACACTTTGGAAATTCTTTTAAAATTGTTCTTCTAAAAAGCAGTTTCTATTATAATTCTTTTCTATAGGTATAATTTCCCCCAGGTATTTAGAGCACAGCACATTTTTTTTTAGATGGGCCATACTTCCATTCTTCCAAAGAATAAAATTATAAAGTCCAGCACAGAAAAATCTCCAATTTAGAAACGGAAAACTAATCTTTTTCACTTCATTGTTACACATTTTTTTTTAATGTATAAAGAATCTGCTTAACTTAATACTAGTGTAAATTTGGGTGTTGTATAATAAGTAAATATATAATGATTTTGAATACAACTTATTTTAAAAATGATATGATAGTCTAAGAGAATATCCAGGATGATTATTCAAGAAACTGTTGTCATACCAGCACATGCTTACATTGACGAGTTAGCATACTCCTAACCAAGTAGTGAGAAAATTATTTCCTAAGGATATCCTCAATTTTTTCCAAAGTTACTTTGTTCCAAGAATTGCATTTTTCTTACTATCATATCAGAATCTTTGCTGTCATCATTAGCCAATATATTTATTCAGTCATTGTATAAATAGTTTTGATCTCAGAGTCGCAAGATAAGCTTCCTGGAGTCTTAAACTTCTCTTCTTAAGGAAAAAATACTTTCCAGTAAATGTTGAGAGCTGCTTTGGAGCATGATGCAACCATTTTCCTCTCTCATGAGCTCTGTGCTATTAATATTCAAATAACATTCAAATAAACTGAAATTTAAACAATTGAAAAGGCTTACAAATTTAGAATAGTCCAGTTAGAAGTCTTAGGCAAATCTCATATCATTAAACATTCTGCATTTATTCTAATTTCTGTACCAATTTCCCATCAAATGAGAGGAAATAGCTATGGATATGTGATTTCCTCCCCTTTCTAATATGTTTGCTCTAATTGAATTAACAACAGTGTTACATTTGTTAAAATGGTGGATTGACCATAGGCATTAGCTTCTATTCTTTGTTCAAACTCCAGCAACATAACAATAAAGAAAATTTTAAAAGATCATAACAAGGACAAAGATAATGGGAGAGAAAACAAAGGTGACAAATTTTTGGAAACTGGAAAGCAGATAATGTAAAAAGCTAAATCCTAAATTGGCAATGGGAATATGAAGAACAACTTAAAATTTTATTGAAGAACTCTCAATATATTTAAATTAATGATACCACTAACCTCTGGAGGAAGATTGGGACTAAAAATTAAATTATAACTGAAAGTCTTTAAAAAAAGAGAGAAAGAGATTCTCAGGCCTCTCTCCTTCCCTGTGCAGCTGGATGGCAGTTCCTTTCTCACTCCTGGGGTTTTAATCTCTGTAAAATATAACATATACTATTTCTAGACTAAAGGACTATACATTAAAATAGGGGGTAAGTAGCTAAGCTTTCAACTTCCACTTAGGAGATTATTAGCACCTTCTCTGGGGACTCTAATGAGTCTAACTAGTTAAGAGAAGTGAACATTAAATGCTGACTGACAATGGAGGTTTTGTTATAGACAAGCCCTTAGACAGCTTAGTTCATTGCTCTTAAACCCAAAGAGAAGACGAGATTCCTATAATGTTCAGAGAATGAAGCAGAGGTTTTAGAAGACAAAGTTGGGAATAAAGAAGATTCTAAAAGTACTAAGGAAGGAAAAACAGCTTTCATAAGAAAGCTTGAGAAGAATGGCTTGGCTATCATGAGGACAACCCTGAAATGCAGAAAGCAATCAAGTAATGCTTCACAATACTGAGGGAAAGTTATTTTCTTCCTAAAATTCCAGACTCAACAAATATTAGCATAATGCAAGAGTAAAATAAAATCATTGTCAAATATACAAGGTCTCCCTGGAGGATTTGCTCCATGATATTTAATAAGCAAATATGCTTCATCAATTTCCAAGAGAAGTTTATAGTTAGCATTTTTTGAACCATGGCACTCACACTCCATTTTATCTCCTGACCTTTTTCCTTTACTCCAAAACCAAGGAGCATTGGTGTGACAGAAGAAATCTAACTATGGCTAGCGAGCACACAATGCAATATATATATGCCTTACTGTTAAATTATACACTTGAAATTTACTGGATTTTGTTAACCAGTCGCAAAAAAAAATTAATTAAAAAAAGGTAATTTTTAAAAATTATATTAAAAATTATTGTATTATATGAAGAATTCACCAGAAATAAGCATGTAAGAAAGAGAGAAAGAGAGAGAGCCCCCCCCCCCCCCCCCGAGAGAGAGAGAGAGGGAGACAGGCAGGCTGGCAGGCAGACACAGAGTCCAGGAAGCAAGGAAACAACACAAGAGAGAAAGGTGAATGCGATTCCTAAGACTGCAGAGCTCCAGCAGTCTTAGAAATGAGTTAACCTATATTTGGAGCATGTTGACACTGTCTTCAAGAAGGAAAGGACAGGACACCAGTGTACTTAACAAAGAAAAGATTCAACAATATGGGAAAATGGGTGCAGGGGACACCTGAATTCTCTGTTCTATCTTTCCAACTTCTCTGTAAATCTAAAATGATTCTAAACATAAAAAAAAAATTATAAAAAAAACAGACCTATATCAGCAAATGAGAAGCAAGGAAGTGCACCTGTACTTAGTGGATGTTGGCTGAAAAGAGTCAAGCCTCTATTTTTCTTTCAGTCTAAACTGGAACATCAAAAAGTTAAAATATCAATGTTATTTAAAGATATCTGGAGGTCAATATCGAAATATGAAGATGTGGAAAGAGGGAAAAAAGGAGCAATAATCAGGGGAGTGCTGTTTTAGTAACAAGTCTTGTTAACACTACTTAATGCTAAATCATGTGCATGTATAATGATAAAAATAGAAAATAAATTGAAAAGGAAAAGATGTGATCCTCATATATTATCTAGATTTGGGGGAAATTTTAATGTCTAATAATCTTTCCCATTGCCAACCCCTCCCCATATTACCTTGTTAAAATATATCTATGATGCTAAAAGAAATATTTTGATTTTGAAAATTCAGCTACTCTAAGAAGGTATACAACAGTAACAGGTCTATGTAATTTGCATATTTATCTTTTGTATATAAATGACACTACTGAAATTATGTCCAAAAACATTGTTCTTCATCCTTAGATTAAAGAAAATTGCTTATTTTTTACACCAAGTACTTTTATTTTATTATTTTATTTTATTTTTTACACCAAGGACTTTTATTTTCCACAAGTGCATGCTATACCACCTCCCATTTTGTAAAATCAAGGTTAATTATAAATTAAAGAAGTTTTATTGTATTTTTTTATTTAATCAGATATTGCAGGATAAATGACATAACTTGTATTTATACTTTTCCAAATACTTTCAAATATAAATATTCTGAAAATACTTGAATGTGAATAAAAGAAATGTTTACCATGAGTATTTATTCTATGGCTATTGAATCATTCTTTGATTAGCATTAAATTATGCATATTGGTGAAAGATCTATTTATGCTATTTTTCCTTCATAAATAGCAGAACATATAATCAGAAAGGTCTTAACTCATCTTTAAATTATCTTATCTTTGATGCTTCTAAGAGAATCAAGTTCTCATTTATATGTATCGGACTTAGAGGCTTTTTATTTTTATTATTTTTTAAATATTTTCAATGGTGACATTGTTAACAAAATCCAATAAGTTTCAGCTGTACACTTTAACAATAAAGCATATATATATTTACACTGTGTGCTCACCTCCTATAGTTAGATTTCTTTTGCCACCCTTTACCCTGTCTACCTCCCTCTTTCCCCTCCCCCCTACCCTCTGGTAACCACTAGAATCATGGACATGGGCACTTAGAGATTTTTCTCTGATTAGTATAACTTGTGGCTTTGTCACTTTTACCACAGAAAACAAGATGTCCTTGTTGAAGTGACATTCTCCTAGGTCAATAGGTTCATCGACATATGCAATGGATCTCGGAACAATAGGCAAATTTCTTAAATTGATTTAAATGTGTTTCAGTAATTGTTCTATTGGAGTGTTTCTGCATTGTCTGAAACAGTTCTGTCCCCTTCAAATCACACCACATTGCAAGTACTTTGATATCCTGATGTCATTTATCTACCTCACATTAATAAACCAGCAAGACTAAATTATAATGGGTGGATATGAACCTGGTGGGAGAGAATGGAAATGAATTTTAAGTCAAGATTAAATTTTATTTTAGGCTTCCAAAGGAATCAGTTGGTCTATGACCTTGAGATTTTTTTAAGCATCCACAAATGAACTCTTTTAATTAAACTAAAAATGATTTTAACTTTGTGTGTGTATATATGTGTGTGTGTGAATAATTTTCATAAATAGATTTTTATTCAAATGATAATTAACAAGAGGATTTTTTGAATTAATTTATTTCTCTAATTTTTTTTACCTTAATAAGAAACTTCACAATACTTGAACTTCATCTAGACTCTTTTCTAAACCTCCCAGTAATAAAAAAGTGCCCAAATGATTGTGACTTGTCACTATTGTTACCTTAATTATTAAAGGAGAGATTTATTGTAAATCTGGATCAAATATAATACAGTCAATTTCTGGTATTATTTCAAAGGTACAGTGATTGGTGAGGGAAATAAAGATATTTAGTTTGGTCATCTTGCTCTAGGCATATAGATGAATAAAAGAATGTAAGAGGTGGGAGAGAGCTAGGAGAAGCCAACCTAAAGATTCAACTTTAGATATAGCCTGTCAACCCATTACCATGGCCTTTCCCCACATTCAGCCCTGATCTTTCCCTCCATACTCTTAATTTACACTCTGTTAACCTTGATGTTGTATCCTGTGGAGGAGTCTTCATTTTATTCTGAAAAATGTCTCCTATGCTACTAATTTTTTCACTAATATTCATTAAAAGTGGTAATCAAAAATAATAGTTACAATTTATTAGGTCCTTACTTATCTGCATTATCTCAATTTTTTATAGCCCCATAAGCACTATCTTACAGTTGAGGAAATTGGATCTCTAGAGGTTAAATAAATTGTCCAAAGTCAGACCACCGGCTGGGACCTGATCCAAAGTATGTCAACACCCGTGCATTTAACTTTTGTGGTTTAATGCGCCTGGTCACCCCAAGTCCATTCTCCTCACTTACACTACTCCTTGCTTTATTGCCATTGTTCTCTGAGAGCCAGGATGCATTCAAAGCTTCCGCAGAAATTTTATCTTCTTGAAAAGGCTTCTTTCCTACTGGTATTTTCAGGGGGACCCTTTTGGTTTGATTCTTTATCTCACAGTTTCTGCATCTCTTCAATTTGAAACTCTTCCTTTGACTTCCGTGATATTTTTAAAAGAAATCTTGGCTTTTCTACCTGTCTGACTTTTTGTTTTACTTGGATCACATTCCTTCCTATTTTACTATCTGTCGGCCTTCCCCTAGGTTTTATCCTTTTCTCCCTTCTTTTCAGTCTCTACATTTTGTTGCTTTGAACTTTACATAAGCACTGAAGACAGATCATGTCACATCACATCTTCTAATAAGAATTTGCTATATTATTTGAGAATTTTAAATTTTGCTATATAAACTATAAAACAAACAAGATATATAAAATGCATAAGAAGTGTTAAGTATAGATAGTAAGTTGGTAGCTTATGACATGCAGGCAAAACTCATGGCATGTGCCAAGTATGGGTATTGAGTAAACACTAGCTTGTGAGACACAGGCAGAATGCATAAGAGTAAGTTAGTAACCTATAACACATATGAACAATAGAGTTAAAGGAATATATCATGGAACAAATAAAAATGTTACTTATAAACAAAAAGAGATGGGAAAGCCAAGTTTTGATCATGCCTTACTCCCAACCCCAGTAGAAGTACTAATATGCCTTTGAAGAATTTTCTTATTTTATTTGAAATTCTTGTTTGCTACCTTTTTCTACCACGTATACATCCTACCTCCACATTTAGACTGAAAGCTCCCAGGAAGCAGACATATGTACGTTTTATTCATGGAAGCATTTGGTATCCAGATCTGCGCCTAATACAATTGAATGGATGATGGCATAATCTGGATATCTTGGCTAGAAGTTAACTGCTTCACTTTTATTGTCATTTGCATAAAATTGTTCATCTGTGAAATAACTGATATTTTTAAAATTAGGCATTTTACCAAGAATTAATGCTCTCTCGCTCTCTCAATAAACATATGCATCACCCAGGTAGTTTTGAAGAAAAAGTTTCTTTTACTGAAAAGAAATAAAAATAATTTATGCACACATATGCTGATGCATTAGACGCACATCTTATTTTTAATGTAATAATAATATGTAATATAAAGACAGTACGGTGTAGCAGGTAAAAGTGACTTTAGAGTCCAGTGCCAGGTTTTAAGATCTGGATTTGTAACTTACTATCTTTGCAACCTTGAATAGGTTTATTTTTTATCTACCTTCTCCAGTGTCTGCATCTATAAATGTTGGGAAATTAGAAATAGTACTCGGTACACAGGGCTATTGTACAGAATAAATGACTTAGAGCAGGCAAAGTACTTAGACAATGCCTGGAAAGTGGTAAGCTGAGAATACATGTTAGCTCTTATAAAAGCTACAAATCCTACCAAGCCATTTTAAACTGATTTCTTTCTCCATACTCTGTCTGAATAACCTTCCAGCCTGTTAAAACTAGATTCCAGTCTCACATCCTCCCTAGATAAGCAAATACAAACACATTCATCATCAAAGCTAAGAAAAGCTGAAAATAATGCCGATGGTCATTACCTCTAATAATACTCCTTTTATGTCTGTTTTGTCTTGTTGAGTTTATGAACCATTTTCACATTCATTGCATCATTGGAGTTTCACAACACCTCTGTAACACAAGAGGCCAGCTCTTATTTCTCATTTTCAAAGATAAGGAAACTAAAGCACAATGGGGTTTAAATGGCTTGCCTTGGTCCCCTAGAGGATGACCATGAACTCAGGGCATTATAGCTCCTGACTACAACCTTCTTTTTGCCCAAAACTGATAAAAAGTGTTCTACTGGCATATCTTAAAAGCCGAAATAGCTTTACACAAATAGTCCCTGACTTGTCCTGCTCCATACTCTTTTTTTCCTTTTAAAATTTTCAGTAGGGAGAAGTACCTTATTGTTTATTCCACTCAAGGATTTTGCTAATAGGATTCTCCCTCCATTCAAGTTGATTCAGGTTCTGAGGAAATGGAAAGTAGAATCTCTGCACAAAACCTATTGTTTCCTTCGTTCACACCACGCTGCTTTTGTCAAGCTGAGTGGCAGCATAACATAAGTTAGAGGAGCACTGACTCACAGGTGCCTTGCCTGGGTTTAATTATGTTTGCTACTTACCAGCTGCATGCCCTTAAAGAAGTTATTTAACTTTCCTGTATATCAGTTGACCCATCTGTAAAGTGAAAAGAACAATATCACCTACCTCACAGGGTTCTTGTAATAAATAATATGAGTAAAGTGCTCAAGAGAGCACCTGACAAAATAGGTGTGAGCTCATGTTGTTACTATTATGTATGCGAAAGTAGTCTTACTTCTCACATTAGCTAGTATTGCTGCAGCTGCCTAATGCAAGAACTGTCACTGTGAGAACCCAAAGGACCAGATCCCATAATGATCAAATGCTTAAATTACAGCACCTCATTACACCTCCCACCTAAGGTCTTTGACTTCCAGAGCTGCTCTCCCCGACATATCTTGAAGGAAAATATTCATGTTCTCATATTGCCCCAAAATATATCTTGACAAGTCTGTATCCTGACTTTTACCCTCCTCACCATGATCACCCTCTAGTTTTGTCTAAGGAATAGGTTGCTATGGCACCACTCACCACCTGCAGTCAACAAATTTCATTTCTCAGTTACAACTATTAGAAAATAAATGGTCCATGTAACATTCTTTGTGTTTGTTTCTGTTTATTTGTGAAATCTCCTACCTGTTTGAGGCATTCACAAATATAATAAAAAATGCCATTTTAAATATTAGAACAATAATTTGTTAATTCAGTCAAAACACTACTTGGATTCTTAATATTTTAAAAATTGCTTTCTGTCAACATAAGGTTAAAAAAAGCACAGTCATAAACCATTTAGTCCCAGATTTTGTTTAGTCAACTGCTTATTTTATAATAAGAACATGAAATGAATTATAATATATTATTTGCTAAAAAGAAATTTTCCTCTTTTATTTTTATGCTCCAGGCAAAAATGACTTATTCAACTATTTTAGAAACAAAAACAGAGCTGGAGAATTTCTACCTCTCTTCAATAGCCTTCCCACCAAACCCATCCTTATTCCACCAATCTAAAGGTAAGTAATATCATATGTGTGCTGACAATGACCAACACTACACATTTCTAGGGTCATTTTCCAGGTGGAGTGTTGGAGAAAATCTAGTCCAGGCTCCAACCTCGGGATATCACTTGTCAATAGCTACCATGTTCATTTCTTTCCATGGCTGACTCCCCAGGCTTCTCTTTATGATTGCTTAATAAACCATGGTTACAGCCAAGTCTTCCCAATAGTGGAAGTCTGGAAATGGAGGAAAGAAGGAGGCTCTGATCTACCAAGTCCATCTCCCAAACCTGGTGGGAGTGAGAGATGAACAAACAGAACCCCATCAACTGCCTGTCCCTTCATTCTCCCACTCTTCCCAATCCTGTGACTTCCTCCCACTCTTCTCCCCCATTTCTGATGATATCGTTTACTATACTGGTGATTATTAATCATAATCAAAACATTTAACAAGAATATACATAGATATAACAACACCGCAAGTTTAAGATAACAATTTTGAGAACTCAAAATAAAAATATCTTCATTGAAGAATTTTGACCAAAACCATTAAAAATCAATTTATAATAAATGGTTTTCATTTCTCCAAACCAATAGCTCCCTTTCTGCTTTTTAACTCGATTGTGAAATCTTGATTGATCCATTTATAACAATAAAGACTCATTTATATATGTGGATAAAAGAGAAAAGTACGATTTGTATGAGCATAAAAATCAGAAAGCATTTTTAAAAATATGGCCTTATGAGCTTACAAATATGGTGCTGAATTAGCCTTTCTCTGTGCTGAATAAGAAATGCACTCTGAAACTTCAAAGGAAGATGCATTTTTTAATTCTGAGAAGATGGCTTAGGAATTGTTTCAAAAATTCTAAATATCAGGCAAGTCCTTCCTGTCATATTGACATTTTCTATTAAAAGTGAATAAATATTACAGTCAAAAATCAATAAAGTAATTTCTTTCAGAAAGTAATGTGGGTAGGTGGTAGAGAGGTGATGAGTATATATCAGGAAAACTGACATTACAATAGGTAGCAATGTGCCTGATAGGGAACAACTATGTGGGATGAGATAATTCCCTATTGTGAAAAGTCTGGCTTTCCACCAATGTAGATTAGTGAATGATTTCACTATTACTGAGAAAGAATGGAAATATTTGTCTTGTTAAAAGTTCCAAGTGTATATTTAAATACTAGGTGAATATAATTTTCGATCTGTACTATTTATTTTTCTTGTATCTATGGCATTATACTTCCTTGTAATTGTAATTTTAAATAAGTTAAGTAACAGTTAAAAGAGATAAGATTTAAACATAATGCAAAAAAAATATATTACTCTCTCATATTTGGAATTGGAAGAAACTGAAGCAATTTCCTGAGATGAGCTTATACATCTACAAATCAAAGAGAATTCCCTACTAGTGAAATCCAAACAAACCAAGCCAAATTTAAACTTGGGAGCATCTTGATTGTCTCAGGTGATGAGAATCATTGCCAAATGAGTCTCAGGTGAAGATTGTTGTTCCCAAATTCAGTAGTTTCTAGCTTTCTTCATTTAAGACTTCAGAATATTTGAAATTAATAAAATAACCTCTGATGACTATTCAGGACATAGCATAGAAATTCACCAAGAACTTTGCAGGCTTAGAATTAAGCCCTCCGTATATGTTAGTGGAAGGAAGAAAAAAAAACAACAATTCTCTCTCACCATGTCAATGGAGAGTATGTTTTCCAGGCCTCTCTTTTTGTGTCCGGTAGTACTAATAAGAGGGACCTCCACTTGAATTTCTCTGAGAGCATATATAGTTTAAATTTGCTATTGTGTTTAGCTTACAGAACTAAAAGATTTAGACCTTGAGGCTATTTTCTGTCCAACCGCTTTGAAAGAAGAGCACGTCAGTATTTCTTCAAAAGAAAGAAAGCTACTCCCAACAGGCAACCAAACATTCTGATTGGTCACATAAAGCATGCATTTATTATTTTAATTATGAAAAGGTCAATTATGATTCTAACCAGTCTCTAGCAATAAAATAGGATACCCATGAGCTTAATTTATTAGCCGTTGATATTAATCAACCTCCTTATAACTACTCTACTTGCTCTGGATGGTATAGATACAGTTCCATTATAAAGTATTCATGACTTCAAGAAACATATTTAGGATCCAGGACTATCATACAGGAAACAATAGTAAATAATACAAAGTGGTATGTTCACATAGCTTCTAGTTCTGTTGGAAAGAAATAAGAAGCCAGTATGGAATTTTTTAAACTAGGAGCAGGAATGCGGAGGGAGAGGAGAGGGGTGACCTAAGCTCCATAATAACCTTGGAGGTAGTGCAGAGGGCAGAGCATGCTGGGAAGGGAGGGAGTAAAGGGAGAGTCGCAGGAGCTGAGACAAGGAACCCCATTTGAAAGCTATTGTATGAGTCTAGGTGACTTAGGGCAGAAATGATGAGAACAGAATTCTAGAAACAAGTCTAAAGTGGAACAAAAGAACGGACAATTGTTCATGGAAGAAAGAGTTTCAGGGAATATCTGTGGTTTCTCCTATGGAGAAGGATCTTGACCTGAAGTAGGCAGTTTATGTAATTTTGAAAAATAAAATGAAACTTCGATCTGAAGGCAGGGTGCTATTGATGTTAGGAAACCTATGTAAATACTGCGACTAAGTTAGATTTCTGATAGAACTCAGGACTCAGTCCACCGCAAATGGTACATACATGTATAAAAGTGAAAAGCAGGTGCCTGCAGTGTTCTCAGTGCCCCTGAAATGCCCCGGAAAAGGGAGCTCTGACATTTACTTTGGGATTCACAGACTTGATACTAAGCTATCATTCTCACTCACTCCTGCAGTAGGATTTGATGCTCTCACCACACCTGCTCACCCTTGGGCTTCAGCTTTAATGATGCATCCTGGTTCTTCCAGGACCAGTGAGACTAAGTGCATACTCTCTGTATTCTGCTCTTAGTTTTCCTTCACAGCACTTATCATACTTTGTAACTATCCATTTGTTAATGTACTTACTGTCTCTTACGAGGTCATAAATTCCTTTAAAGTAAAGAGATGTTTCTTTGTTATTTATCACCGTATTTCTAGTATGTGTGGGTATGGGAGGTGCCCAATAATATATGTTGAATGAAGGGATGAATTCTCCATTTTTGTTTACATTTCCTTTAATATTTTGGATATCACAGTGATGTCTCCTTCACGAGCAGGAACTTGATAGTCAATCTTATGTGACTGGGGAGGAAGTGAAAGATAAAAGAATGATGGGAACGTATAAGCGAATTTAATGTCCAACTAGATACAAGAGATGGACAAGGAAGAAGTCAATGACTCAAACCTGGGTGACTAGAAGCTTTTTCTTTCTAATTTCAGACTCTTGTGGAATGCTCACTACATGTTACAGGCTCTATTTTGGCAATTAAGTTAGAGTTATACTAACTTAGATTTAAATTACAAAGTGCTCAATTATATAAATTTCATTTGGTCCTCCTTCTAGCATTTACTACTTTGTTTTCATTAAGCCACACCAAGCTAAATTTGAGATGATTTTTATCCTCTTTTATTATTTGATCTTTCCTTAAATGTCTTATACTCTAATCATTAATATTGAGGGAGATGCTGGTAACTCAAAATATCCAAAGGATATTGGCCTCTGATACCTCTCCCATATTTCTGTGCTCTTTTTAAAGAATCCAGTGTGTTTTCTTTAATAGTTTAAAAAACTAGAGAAAACAAATTTCCTAAATATAAACACATTCTCAACAATAAAAAAATTACATTTAGTCTTTGTTGATTAAAAACAATATATGTATACGTATACGTATACGTATACGTATATGTATATGTATATGTATATGTATATGTATATGTATATGTATGACTTCCCAGGTGGAGAAGATTTGAAGAGGAAAGATGGGGAAGAGTCCATTTGAGGCTGAGAAATAGCAAAAGTAGAGGCTGTTTATTCAAGAGGCCAGCAGATTGAATTTTTATCCTTTATCTTTAAAGAAGCATAAGACAGCTTATTCTGCAAACTAAAGAGAGCAGTCAGAGAAAAACCAGGGGAATTGCCCCCTTACTGCGGCTGAATTGAGATTCTTAGGTGTAGCAAAGTCAGGTGTGTGTGTCTGTCACTTAGCAAAGAGGACCCAGCAGAGTCTTTTCTGAATTCTCTCAGTAGCAGAG